>CM053030.1:392359025-392404415 GCA_028564925.1 Lithobates sylvaticus
ATGTATAGCAACCCCTAGCAACTGAATGGTGAGTTCATTAATAATTGAACATGTTACTTGTTTGTTGCCTAAATACTAAAATTTACACTTACAACTGTATTTTTTTTTTTAATTTTTGGAAATGCCAGTAAAAACTTGCCTGTGCCAGCCCAGTACATTTTGGGTGTCACATGTGGCTGTTCTGTCACAGAGGAAGAGAGAGATCTTGTGTCTAAGCTGAAACGCAGATCTCTCTTTTCTTCTAACACATCCATCCCTGCCACAGTTAGAAAGCACTCCCTAGGAGCATACCTAACCCCTTGATCACCCCTAGTGTTAACCCCTCCCCTGCCAGTGTCATTTATACAGTAACAGTGCATTTTCTTTAGCACTAGTCACTGTATTGGATTGGTGTCACTGGTGCCAATAAATAGTTTTGTAAGTAAGCAACACCTTATTTTCTGGCAGTGCCCCTCCCGACACAGTATACTCTGGATCCGCCCCTGAGAGACCAACGCACAAGACAGCTATAATGGAGGGAGCGATTCCAAAAATAATTAAATTTGGATTTAAGGATTATGTTTTAGATGTTGGCGAAAAGAAGAGAACGGCGATGTGCAAGGTCTGCAGCTCAAAAATAAGAGACACGTCAACCACAACATCCAACTTCATCCGTCACTACAAAACCCACAAAGAAAGGTAGGTACAGTAACGTGTATGGGTGGGAGCAGAGTGTATTGTTGTTAAAATCAATAAATCACATAGCTAACTTTATTTTCCATCTCTCTTCTGTTTACTCTATAGATATGAAGAGTACATCCATACCAAAGGGACTTTTGATGCTAGCCAGCCTCAAATCTCACAATTCATCGCACAGGGGACTGTGCAGCTATACCACTGCAACCACCAGCAGCAGAAGGCAATTACAAACTCAATCCTGTCAGACCTCATTATAAACTGCAACATGCCACTGTCCATCATTGAACATCAAAGCTTTTGTCGCTTTTTGTCAATAGTAGACAACAAGTACTCTCCAGTAAGTAGAAGAACAATTACTGGCAAGCTTGACAATCTGGTGGCAGATAGGCAAATGAAGCTGAAAAATGAACTTGCAGCAGTAGATCATCTGTCAGTGACTGTAGATATATGGTCAGACCGCAGGATGAGAGGCTTTCTTGGAGTCACAGTGCACTGGATCAACATTGAGGAAGACCGTCTTCAGTTGAAATCACAGTTGCTTGCGTGCAACCGCTTCAAAGGTCCCCATACAGGGGAAAGAATTTGTGAGGAATTTGAGCGTGTATGTGAAGAGTACAAGATTAAAAAAAAGGTAGACCACATCATCTGTGACAACGCTGCAAACATGAAAAAAAGCATTCACTACATGTTTTCCAGGACAGGGAGAAGAAGACGATGACCTTGATGATTCGGACATTTGGAATGACTTGTCAATGGAAGAACAGGAGATGCTTGACAATTATTTGAGTGCAAAAACCCAGACTAGACTTCAATGTTTTGCACACACGCTTCAATTGGTAATAGGTGATGGACTTAAGGAGACTAAATTAGTCAATGCAGCTCTCGCCAAAGCTTCCAGGTTGAGCTCCTTGTTACATACAAGCACCTCTTTCAAGGAAAAATTTGAAGAGGAGTTTGGACAGCGTGGAATCCCTGCCGCTGTTACCACACGCTGGAATTCCACACTGAGGCAATTGAAATCAGTGGTCAGCTGTGACCAGGTGAAACTGACTAGAATTCTTGACGATGGGGGACACAGAGAGACTGTATTCACAGCTAGAGAGTGGAATCAGATTAAGGAACTCGTGGATGTCCTTCAACCTTTTGGAGAAGCCACAGACCTCTCACAGGGAGAAAAAATTGTGACAATAAGTGCTGTTGTACCCTGTATCCTTTCTCTGAATCACCACTTGGAAAATCATAAAGAGAGCGTGCGCTACCTTGGTGGCTTGATCCGTAGCCTGCAAGAATCACTCAAAAGACGATTCGGAGGGATCTTTGTCAATGTGAGGATGGCAGATGAACACAATGATGTAGCAACCTTACCCTTCTCTGACCCTCTATACCTAAAAGCTGCTCTGCTGGATCCTTCATTTGGCACCATGTGGTTGACCCATGATGTTTTGGCTCCCGAAAATATCAAGGAGGCTGTGTCTGCGATGATAAAAAGTATGTTATGTTTTTGTAATAATCCAATGTAATGCCAGATTGTAGGCTATAAAAGAATGTCAGTATGTTGATATACTCTACTCAGAGGTCTTCAACCCTCTCCTCCCCAGACAGGCCGTGTTTTTGTTTTCACCCTAAAATAACACACCTGTTTCAATTAGTCAACTACTACACATTAAGCCTTTGATTAATCAAATCAGGTGTGTTATTTCATGGGGAAAAACTAAAATATGGCCTGTTTGGGGGACCCCAAGGAGAGGGTTGAAGACCTATGCACTAGATTGTCATGATCTGGTTGCTTTTGATATTTCAGTTGTGTTGTGACCATTTATGCTTGTGTTCTTCAGACTTGATTCTCAAAGAAGAGGACTGCAAGCCCACCCCACCAACCACCGATGAAGACAAGCAAATGAATGCAATTGGGCGACTGGGGGGGGGGGGGGTTGGGACTTTAAATGAAGCAGGCAGGTGTAAAACATTTAGATTTATTAAAAAAAAAAAAGCAAAACAAGCAAACAATCAATGGTAAGTTGCATGAGGGTAGTCATGAGTGCACCAAGGAAAGCAATGTTTTCCATTCAATGGATAAATATACAAAGATGACAATTGACCACAATAGTACAAATCACAGTTGCAAGTGATCATAGAAAAAAATAAAACAGTAGTTGGCATAAGACATGGCATATAATAGCTCTATGCATTTCGTGGATTCATCCACTCTTCAGGAGCATGCACGTGGAAAACTGAATGCTATGATATGGTAGCGATATCTGTAAGGTCTGACCCTGTCACGGGAAGGAGGTTTAACCACTTGACCACTGGGCACTTAAACACCCTTAATAACCAGACCAATTTTCAGCTTTCGGTGCTCTCACACTTTGAATGACAATTACTCATTCATACAACACTGTACCCATATGAAATTTTTGTCTTTTTTTCACACAAATAGAGCTTTCTTTTGGTGGTATTTAATCACCTCTGGGTTTTTTATTTTTTGCGCTATAAAAGAAAAATGACTGAAAATTCAGTAAAAAAATGAATTTTTCTTCGTTTTTGTTATAAAATTTAGCAAATTTGTAATTTTTCTTGATAAATTTTGGCCAAAAATTTATACTGCTACATATCTTTGGTAAAAAATAAGTACAAATTGGGGTATATTATTTGGTCTTTGTGAAAGTTATAGAGTCCACAAGCTATGGTGCCAATATCTGAAAATTGATCACACCGGAAGTACTGACGGCCTATCTCATTTCTTGAGACCCTAACATGCCATAAAAGTACAAATACCCCTCAAATGACCCCTTTTTGGAAAGAAGACATTCCAAGGTATTTGGAAAGAGGCATGGTGAGTTTTTTGAAGTTGTCATTTTTTCCCACAATTCTTTGCAATATCAAGATTTTTTTAAATTATTTTTTTTTTTTCAAAAAATTGTCATATTAGCAGGTTATTTCTCACACACAGCATATGCATACCACAAATTACACCCCAAAAACACATTCTGCTATTACTCCTGAGTACGGCGATACCACATGTGTGAGACTTTTACACAGCGTGGCCACATACAGAGGCCCAACATGCAGGGAGCACCATCAGGCGTTCTGGAGCACCCAGGCCAATTCTGACATTTCTCTCCTACATGTAAAAATCATCATTTATTCGCTAGAAAATTACATAGAACCCCAAAACATTATATATGTTTTTTTAGCAAAGACCCTAGAGAATACAATGGCGGTCGTTGCAACTTTTTATCTAGCACGGTACTTGCGCAGCAATTTTTCGAACGCGTTTTTTTTTTTGGGAAAAAAAAAAGTTTTGTGCTTTACAAAAAACAAAACTGTAAATTTAGCCCAATGTTTTTACATAATGTGAAAGATGAAGTTACGCCGAGTAAATAGATACCTAACATGTCACCCTTCAAAATTACACACGCTCGTGGAATGGCGCCAAACTTCGCTACTTAAAAATCCCTATAGGCGGCGCTTTAAAAAATTTTACTGGTTACATGTTTTGAGTTACAGAGGAGGTCTAGGGCCAAAATTATTGTTCTCGCTCTAACGTTCGCAGCGATACCTCACATGTGTGGTTTGAACACCGTTTTCATATGTGGGCGGGACTTACGTATGCGTTCGCTTCTGCGTGCGAGCACACGGGGACAGGGACGCTTTAAAAAAATATATATATATTTTATTGTTCATTTTACTTTATTTATTTTAGTTTGACCCTTTTTTTCCCCCCAAAAAAACTTTTTTTTTTTGATCACTTTTATTCCTATTACAGTGAGATATGGGGTCAATAAGACCCCACATCTCACCTCTAGGCTGGAAAGCCTGAAATAAAAAAAAAAAAAACGATCCTGGCTTTGATCGTAGCGAGTATCGCAGGGTATTGTTGGGTATCGCAGGGTATGGCAGAGTATCGCAGGGTATTGCAGAGTATCGCCGGGTATTGCAGAGTAGCGCAGGGTATGGTAGAGTATCGCAGAGTATCGCCGGGTATTGCAGAGTATCGCAGGGTATGGTAGAGTATCGCAGAGTATCACCGGGTATCGCCGGGTATCGCCGGGTATCGCCGGGTATGGCAGAGCATCGCAGAGTATCGCAGGGTATTGCAGGGTATGGCAGAGTATCGCAGGGTATGGCAGAGTATCACAGGGTATGGCAGAGTATCGCAGGGTATGGCAGAGTATCGCAGGGTATGGCAGGGTATCGCAGGGTATGGCAGAGCATCGTAGGGTATGGCAGAGCATCGTAGGGTATGGCAGAGCATCGCAGGGTATGGCAGAGCATCGCAGGGTATGGCAGAGCATCGCAGGGTATGGCAGAGCATCGCAGGGTATGGCAGGGCATCGCAGGGTATGGCAGGGCATCGCAGGGCATCGCAGGGTATGGCAGAGTATCGCAGGGTATGGCAGAGTATCGCAGGGTATTGCGGGGCATGGCAGAGTATTGCGGGGCATGGCAGAGTATTGCGGGGCATGGCACAGTATTGGGGGGTATGGCACAGTATAGGGGGGTATGGCACAGTATTGGGGGGGATGGCAGAGAATCCATCCATCCATGCTCAGCCATCCCTCCATACCCTGCAATACCCAGCAATACACTGCAGGCTATTGCTGGGTATTGCAGGGTATGGAGGGATGGCTGAGCATGGATGGATGGATGGATCGGTGGTGACAGAGCAGGCTGTGGGCACTACAGATCCCGCCCACAGCACTGCTGCCACCGATCCCTCCCCCTCTCCTCTCATACTGTACCGATCGGTACAGAGAGAGGAGGAGAGAGGAACCGGCGTCATCAAATGACGCCGGTTTGCTTACATGTGATCACTCCGTCATTTGACGGAGCGATCACGTGGTAAACGGCCGCGATGAGCGGCCGTTTACCGTGATCCATGATCCGCCGGGTCCTCTGGACCCGGCGATCATGAATGCTCTCGAGTGCGCGCACCAGGGGGCGCGCAAGAGCAGAATTCTGTGAGGCCGTTAATTAACGGCCTCCCAGAGTTAAGCAACCGCCCTGTAGCCGTTTTTCGGCTATGGGCCGGTTGTTAACTGGTTAAAATAAGGTAATTATAGATAATAATGTCTAGGATAAACCCCCTGAAACCACTCTCAAGAAGACAAGCAAATGCCAGTGGCAGAGCCAGAGAGTCAGTCTGGGCTGTTCTCAGCATACCACAAAAAACAAAAGAAAGATTCATGTTCTACTCCCCAAATTCAGCTGAACCAGTATTTAGACATTTGTGATGGACAGAGTTGCCTTCAGTTTTGGGCCATGAACAGGCACATGTTCCCCTCTTTGTTCAGGGTAGCGGTAAGAGTTATGTCAGTCCCTGCATCAAGCGCACCTGTTGAACGTGTGTTCAGCCATGGTGGGGTGATAATGCGACCCCATCGCTCACAACTGAGCGAGAAAGTACTATCAAATTAAATTTTTTGCAAATGCAATGCATTGTAACTTTAGCTGGCCATGCACCTATAGATTATCTGCAGATGTTCTATGGTTAGATGGAAAAAGTGGGAGATTCCTCCATCCACACAGTTTAGCGAACATAGAGAAATCTGTTGCCCTTTTTCCATCTAACCATAGAAAATCTGCAGATAATCTATTGGTGTATGGCCAGCTTTACAATGCATTGCATTTGCAAAAAATTTCACAAACAGCAAAAAAAAAACTATTTGTAAGTGGCTCATCACCATTCAAGTGTCTAGATATACTTTATTATTTTGAAGTTTAATGTTGAAAATATTATTTTTAAAATAAAACCTTTCCTGAACAACACTGACTTTTAACTCATTTAAAGGTGGTAAATCAGTATTTTGACTTGATTTGTGACTTGACCAAAACAAATGACTTGACTTGACTTGACTTGCTTGACTTCTAGCAGGGACTCGACTTGACTTGCTTGCTTTTCGCCACAGTAACTTGGGACTTGCTTATGACTTGAAGGTTACGACTTGAGACTTGCTTATGACTTGCACATGTGTGACTTACTCCCATGTCTGGCAGGAGCTGTCAGACATTTTAGAACATGTCCAAGAATTGCACAGACACCACCAGTATTTACATGATTTTGTCACCACTGAGCCAGCATCTCAGTGCAGAAAGTAGACACTAAACTTGGATGATGCCTGAACAAAGATGGCGTTGTCCTTAAAGGAAATTAAATAGGGGGATTGTAAGGCTCCATGCACACTGTGCAGCTATGGACTCCTTTTCTCCATACAGGAGAAAAGCAGCTTAAAATCGCAGTAAAAGCTGCGTTTTTACAAGGGTTTATGCATATTCACGCATGTTTATGAGCGTTTGACGTTAATGCATTCTATTGGCTACAATATTCATGTATCCTGTCATTAGAATGTGCGTTTACGCACATTTCTCTGCCCAAACGCTCCTCTCTGAACCAGTGATGTTTTTTTTTTCTGCCACTAAACACCCCTGCCTGTAAATGCCCATATGTGTGTATGGACACACAGGTGTTACATATAGCCACTTGTTAGGAACCTTTGTTCTACTACCCCTTTCTGCTACTGCTGTGCTGCCAACATTGCTAGTAGCAATGCTTGTATTCTTTCTTGCATTCCAGTAACACTGGTACCAGGAAAAGTGCCAGTACATCTCTGTGGAATGTAGGGCCAATTCACAGACGTGCTTTTAGTGTTGTTGAATGGAGTCAGGGAGTCCCAGCACACCAATTCTATACCCGACGTTCATATTGTGCCAGTGCTAGACTGCCTGTGATTAGATAGTTAGAGATTATATTTAGCTAGGGTTTGGGTTAGTATTTAGCTAAGGTTATTAAATATTTGACTTAGGCTTATTTGGATGCAGAAACACACAGAGAATAAGTGGGTTAAAGCACCAAGGTTAACAGAGAAGTATGGCCAAAGCTCTTTTGCTAGGTACAGCAACCACGACTTCCAATATAGAAAAATCTGTTAGGGATCCGTTAAAGTAGTGACATCAATAGGTATCCACCATAGGTGGGCTCTGCTGATGCCACTGCGTTACTTGGTTTTATCCATATGCTTTTAATGTCTTCTCAAATGTGAGTGACCATTTTATGATTTTTTCAATAAATGTTTTACATTTAAAACGGAATCACACTATGTGGCCCAATTTTTCTCCTTTTGCCATATGTTATATTGAGAGGATCTGCTTATGAATTCCGGTCATTATACCTATGGTGGATACCTATTGATGTCACTACTTTAACCACCTGATTACTTTGCACTTAAACCCCCCTCGTGACCAGACCAATTTTCAGCTTTCAGTGCTCTCACACTTTGAATGACAATTACTCAGTCATGCAACACCGTACTCAAATGATTTTTTTTGTCCTTTTTTTCCCACAAACAGAGCTTTCGTTTGGTGGTATTTGATCACCTCTGGGTTTTTTTTTTTTGCGCTATAAATGAAAAAAGACCGAAAATTTTGAAAAAAAATGAATTTTTCTTTGTTTCTGTGATAAAATTTTGCAAATTAGCAATTTTTCTTCATAAATTTTGGCCACAATTTATACTGCTACATATCTTTGGTAAAAAATAACCCAAATTTGTGGATATTATGTGGTCTGTGTGAAAGTTATAGAGTCTACAAGCTATGGTGCAAATCATAAAAAAAAGATCATGTCTGATGTACTGAGGCTTATTTCATTTCTTGAGACCCTAACAAGCCAGGAGAGTACAAATGCCCCCCAAATGACCCCTTTTTGGAAAGTAGACATTCCAGGGTATTTAGTAAGGGGCATGGTGAGTTATTTGAAGTTGTCATTTTTTTCCCACAATTCTTTGCATAATTAAGATTTTATTTAATTTTTATTTTTTTTCACAAAATTGTCATTGTAATAGCTTATTTCTCTCACATGGAATGTGCATACCACAAATCACACCCCAAAATACATTCTGCCGCTCCTCCTGAGTATTACGATACCACATGTGTGAGACTTTTTCACTACCTGGCCACATACAGTGGCCCAACATGCAGGGAGCACCATCAGGTGTTCTAGGAGCATAAATCACACATTTCATTTCTCAACCACCTATTACACTTTTGAAGGCCTGGAGCACCAGGACAATGGAAACGCCCATAAAATGACCCCATTTTGGAAAGCTTCAGGCAACGTATAACCTATGAGGCATAATGAGTCTTTTGAACGGTTCATTTTTTTCCAGAAGTTTTTGGAAAATGTGTAAAAAAATAAAAACGCATTTTTTTTTACACAAAGTTGTCGGTTTATAAGATATTTCCAACACATAGCATTTACATAGCAAAAATAACACCCCAAAATACATTCTGCTACTCCACCTGAGTATAACGATACCACATGTGTGAGACTTTTATACAGCTTGACCACATACAAAGGCTTAACATTGAAGTATCACCTTCAGGCATTCTAGGAGCATAAATCGCACATTTAATTTCTCAACCACCTATTACACTTTTGAAGGCCCTGGAGCACCAGGACAATGGAAACGCCCATAAAATGACCCCATTTTGGAAAGCTAACACCCCAACGTATAATCTATGAGGCATAATGAGTCTTTTGAACGGTTCATTTTTTTCCAGACGTTTTTGGAAAATGTGGAAAAAAAATAAAAACGCATTTTTTTTTTTACACAAAGTTGTCGGTTTATAAGATATTTCCAACACATAGCATTTACATAGCAAAAATAACACCCCAAAATGCATTCTGCTACTCCTCCTGAGTATGGCGATACCACATGTGTGAGACTTTCACACAGCCTGGCCACATGCAGAGGCCCAACATGCAAGGAACACTGTCAGGTGTTCAAGGGACACATAGCATGCACATACCAAGAATTACACCCCAAAATACATTATGCTGAGAAAAGGGTAAACAAAAGCTTACCTGTGGTTGTAGTAGCGCAGTTGTCCACAGGAGGATAGCACTGGTCCAGGCAGCAGGCAGGGACTTGGTCAGCAACAGCGAACACAATTTTTCAGGCAGCAGGCAGGGATACTGTTCATATACAGTCCAGGGTCAGTGCAGAGATATTGTCAGCAGTGCCAAAAATATTGGTCCTGGTAGTAGGCAGGTCCATGTGGTGTGGTTAGTGCGACAGACAGAGGCATGGCGGCAGTAAGTCCTACAGGCAGCAGGCAGTGCAAATAGGGCCTCATTCAGGACAGAATGGGGACAGGGGTAGAGGCTTCTCCCACCCAAATCTCTTTGAAGCCTCCGAGCCTCCAGACCCTAATCTAGGATTGAGAAAACAAAGAAAATTGTTTTCTTCATCCAGAAAAAACTATTCTGGAGCCCCTCACATATGTGAGACCCCTGTGTTGAATCCCACTAGTCCAGTAGCAGGGTACAAGATCAGTCCAAGAGGCAGGCAAATATCATGGTCAAACAGTCCAAGGTCAGTTCCAGATCAGGCAGAGGTAGGTACAGAATCGGCAGGCAGAAGCATGGTCGAAAAACAGTCCAGGGTCAGTTCCAGATCAGGCAGCGGTATGTACAGAATCGGCAGGCAGAAGCGTGGTCAAATAACAAGCCAGGGTCATTTACAGAGCAGGCAGTGGCATAAGGGGTGTGACGGTGTGTAAAGGGAGGAACTAAAAATTTACTGAAGAATGGTAACGGCGAAAACAGTCACCTATGCAGAGGCCTGGTTGGGAAGGACATTCTGCACAATAGTAAGATGTGTCTCTTCTGACTCCTGCTCTGGAACACACCTTACATCTTTTTTGACGTCTTTGTCCTGTTGGTTTGGGAGGGATCTTATCAGGAAAGTGGCGCTCGGAGAGTCGACTAAGGACATCTGATCTGATATTTACTGGTGGGCCGTTTGGGAATATAAGGGCAGTGAAAACTACCTCCTGGTAGCCATAGAAGCGTTTGGGGTTTTGGGTGGATTTGCGGTAAAGTACAAATGTATTGTATAAGGCCAATTGAAAAAGATAGATGGCAACTTTTTTGTACCAGTAGCATGTCCTTCTTATGGCAAGGTACGGTTGCATCATTTGATCGTTATAGTCGACTCCCCCCATGAACAAATTGTAGTCGTAAATGCATTTGGGTTTCTTTATGGGGCCACTCCTTCTGGGGATTTCCACGAACGTATCATTGTGGATAGAAGACAACATATATACATCCCTTCTGTCCCTCCACTTCACTGCCAGAATCTCCTTATTCCGCAAACTTGCCGCTTCTCCTTTTCTCAAAGTCTTGTTCACAAGACTTTGAGGAAAGCCCTTCCGATTCTTCTTTACAGTGCCACATGCTGGCGTCTTCATCCGGTGGAGGTTGTGGAACAGGGGCAGGGATGTGTAGAAGTTATCTACATACAGGTGGTAGCCTTTATCCAGTAGGGGGTAGGCAAGGTCCCAAACAACTTTCCCGCTGCATCCTAAGTAATCCGGGCAATTAGGGGGCTGCAGCTGGGTGTCCTTCCCTTTGTACACTATAAATGAATATGTGTACCCTGTGGCTCGTTCACACAATTTGTACAACTTTACCCCGTAGCGGGCCCTTTTGCTGGGGATATATTGCTTAATTTTAAGCCTGCCGCAAAATTTTATGAGGGACTCATCCACACATATATGTTGGTCCGGGGTAAAAAGCTGGGAGAATGCTTGAGAAAAATTATTTATAAGTGGCCGAATTTTGTAAAGTCTGTCGTATTTTGGGTCATTTTGGGGAGGGCACTGGGAATTGTCACTGAAATGTAGGAACCTCATTATCATCTGATACCTGGATCTGGACATTACAGCGGAGTAGAGCGGCATGTGGTGGAGGGGGTTGGTTGACCAATAGGTACGCACTTGATTTTTTTTGTCGAGTCCCATATTGAGTGTGAGGCCTAAAAAAAGCTTGAACTCCTCCACCGTTAGGTCTCTCCATTCATAGGGACGGGCATAATATGAAGTTGGGTTTTTCAAAATAAATTGCTGGGCATAAAGATTACACTGGGCCACGATTGATCCTAACAAATCCTCCGTAAAAATTAAATGAAAAAAATCGATTGGGGTAAAATTCTCCGTGTCCACCTGGACTCTGGCTGGGCAGTGAAAGGGGGAATGTTGGCTTCTCCTGAATCAGGAGGAAGCCACAAAGGGTACTGAAGGGCATAGGGAAGGCTGGATCGGGTCCTAACCCTTTGGGGCTGAGGTGACACCCCACTGGTTCTTGGACTTTCTTGCACTGCGGTGCTGGTAGATGGCACTGCGGTGCTGGTAGGTGGCACTGCGGTGCTGGTAGGTGGCACTGCGGTGCTGGTAGATGGCACTGCGGTGCTGGTAGGTGGCACTGCGGTGTTGGTGGATGCCACTGCCTCACTAGAACGCCTTCGTTTGGCGGGCCGAGCAACTTCATCCTCTGAGTAGTCACTCAGTGTTTCGCTACTGAGGACTGGCTCATAATTCGGGTCAGATTCGGAACCGGAATTTGAAATGGAATCCGACATAGAGAGCTCCCCGTAGCTCTCTTCGGGCGTGGAAAGAATTTGGTATGCCTCCTCGGCGGAATAAGATCTTTTAGACATTTTTGCTGGTGTGCACTGATGAAGCAGCGCAGATGTGATCTGATGAGGCGGCACAGGTGGGCACAGATAGGCACTAATGAGGTGGCACAGATTTGTACTAATGAGGCGGCACAGGTGGGCACAGATATGCACTGATGCGGTGGCACAGATGGGCACTGATGAGTCGGCACAGATGTGCACTGATTGATTGCACAGATGTGTACTGAGTACTGATTGCACAAATGTGGCACAGATGGACACTGTTGAGGTGGCACAGATGGGCACAGTTGAGGTGGCACAGATGGGCACTGATCAATGTGGCACAGATGGGCACTGATCAATGTGGCACAGATGGGCACTGATTGGTACAGATGGGCACTGATGAGGTGGCACTGATGAGGTGGCACAGATGAAGTGGCACAGATGAGCACTGATGTGGCACAGATGCGCACTGATCTCACACTGCAGACAGGCACAGATGGGCAGGCGGGCACAGATGGCACAAGTGGGCAAAGATGCACACAGCTGGGCACAGATTGCACTAGCTGTGTGTACCAATAGGGACTGTGAGCACTGTTTTGGGCACAATTTTATTTTTTTAGGGATTTTCACTCACTGACACTTTTTTGGCACTGAGATGGCTTCTCTCTCCTCACTCGCTGTCCTGGTGTGAGGAGAGAGAAAGCCGGCAATGAGAGATGATCTCATTTGTTTACATTAGAGATCATCTCTCATTGGAGGAGGCGATCGCGCTGTAAACGGCTGCTGTGATTGGCCGTTTACAGCGATCTGTGATTGGCTGTGTCCAGGGGACACGGCCAACACAGATTTTCCCCGCTGCGCGCTCACGAGAGCGCGTGGGGAGCCAGGGAAGGGGACGACATCAATAGACGTAGTCCCGGCATATGAGATCCGCGCTGAAGCCGTCATTTGGCTATAGCGCGGATCTCAGCTGTGAGTCAGGTCGCGGTCCCCGCGGACTCGATCGCCGCGGGGACCCCTGCGATCGTCTCACGGGAAGGCTGAACGGGGAGATGCCGAGATAAACAGCATCTCCCCGTTCTGCCTAGCAACTAGTGACGCCGATCTCTGCTCCCTGTGATTGGAGCAGAGATCAGCATTCACTAGCTGACAGCCACACCCCCCCACAGTAAGAAACACAGCCCTAGGCATACTTAACCCTTACACTGCCCCCTTGTGGTTAACCCCTTCACTGCCAGTGTCATTTATACAGGAATCAATGCATTTAAATAGCATTGATTGCTGTATAAATGTCAATGGTCCCAAAAATGTGTCAAAAATGTCCGATGTGTCCGCCATAATGTCGCAGTCACAAAAAAAATCGCTGATCGCCGCCATTACTAATAAAAAAAAATTATTAATAAAAATGCTATAAAACTATCCCCTATCTTGTAAACGATATAACTTCTGCGCAAACCGATCAATAATCGCTTATTGCGATTTTTTTTACCAAAAATATGTAGAAGAATACGTATCGGCCTAAAGTGAGGAAAAAAAAAGTTTTTTTTTATATATTTTTTGGGGATATTTATTATAGCAAAAAGTAAAAAATAATGCATTTTTTTCAAAATTGTCGCTCTTTTTTTGTTTATAGCGCAAAAAATAAAAACCGCAGGGGCGATCAAATACCACCAAAAGAAAGCTCTATTTGTGGGAAAAAAAGGACGTCAATTTTGTTTGGGAGCCACGTCGCACAACCGCGCAATTGTCAGTTAAAGGGACGCAGTGCCGAATCGCAAAAAGGGGCCTGGTCCTTTGGCTGCAAATTGGTCCGGTCTGAAAGTGGTTAACGGATCCCTACCAGATTGGTCTATATTGGAAGTCGTGGTTGCTGTACCTTTCCTTGGGTGTGTTACACCAAAAGCTTGGTTGACCCATCAGGCATACGCCTAGCTGGGTTCAACCTGTCTGGTAAGCCTCTTTCCTTACGGTGTTGGATTATCTACAGACAACCAGTTCACCCAGATTCACATTCACATTATTCTTTGCCATATTATATGGACTGTATGCACTTTATATGCACTAACACTGTTGGTTTGCTTAAATTTAAAATTTTTGTTGGGCAATCTTAATTTGTTGTGTATTTATCTGCACATTTATACTCTGCAAAATAACCTACAATTGAAAGAAGATTGTATTAGGTTATGAGCAATTGTGTGAAGGAATATTTACAACTATGTAATCATATAACATATCCTGATGGTTATTATACTCACTACTAAAGTTAAAAGTAAATTCCCTGTGCTTCTGTTCTTTCCAATTTGTATCTACACTGGTTTCTAGTAATACAATTCTCCTGCTACCTGTGCTTGATTTAGGATTAGAGGATTTTCTATCATCAACATGATTGATAAGTACATTTTTGCTTTTTTTATCTGGGACTGTTGAAGCATTGGAGGGATTGACAATTATAGCAAAACCGCCACCTACATCAGCTGGCCTAGGGATGGCCCTGTGTAGCACATGCGGATAAGCCTCTATATGCCATCTATCTGTATCTGTTTACAGTGAGAGGGAGGTTTTCTAGCTAGAGCTCTTGATGTATACCATGTCCATCTAATTCCAAGATCAAGTTACTTTCATTGGGAATATATATATATATATATATATATATAATATATATATATATATATATATATATATATATATATATATATATATATATATATATATATACACATACCTCCTCTGGACTATCACAAAGTTTGGCAATACATGCTTGGGCTTTTGCTAAATATATAGTGGATACCACAACCGGAATTATCCCTCTAAACACAGCACATGTGTGGACATTGATTCCCGGATACAGTTACTAATATATAAATAATTCTCAATTTATTCCCAACGCTGGTCTCCTGCAGGTCTAATTCATGAACATACAAATTTTCAACCCAATTTATTGATTCCGTTTCTCCTAACTTTTATTGGATTATCAAGGACCATTTATGTTTCATCCAATACCCACACATTGTGGGCTTATACAATATAGATATTGATGTTGATTATATGTGGAGTTGCGAGGTGGATTGGGTTTTATTACGTGTAGTTTGTCTAGTATGGTACCATTGTACATGTATTTTTTCTTAATTTTTGATACAAATAAATAAGTTTTTATTGATCCAGTGAATTATCACCTGCTTCATAGGAAAGGTTGAGCTACATTTAGGTTTTTCTTACAGTTTTTGCTTTTGGGACTACCAGTTCAGAAGTTTCGAATTTTGGAGGTATGCAAGGTTTTACAAAGTTTTACCAAACCACAACTGAGCAAACTTTTTAGAAGTTAACTCCTATATTTTTAACTAAGCCAGTAACCAGTAAATAATTAAAAAAACAAGACTGTATGCCGAGATATGGAGTTTATGGAGCATTTTTTGCTGCATGAGGAAGTAATACAGGTGACTTATTTAAAATTTATTGATGTGTTTACTACCATTTATCTTTGACCTGCTTGAGGTAATACAGGGGTCAGACTGACTTATTTTGCCAGTTTCATACATCTAAAAGCAAAATCAAGGTTAAATATTCCCTTTGACATTTATTTCATGTTTTTTTTATTTCTCTATCTTTGCTACTATGTAAAAGCAAATATTTTCCACATATATATTTTTTAAATAAATAAAATTAGGTTGTTATTCCCTACCAAACACGGAACCTGCAGGAAAAAGGTACAGTACCTTTTTTGTCTGGGTCATTGTGAAAGATCTTTTTTTAGCACTGTGGCCCTCCTGATACTATGCTACTGACAGTATAGTTCCCATGGTCCTTAGATTATGTAATTGAGGAAAGTGGAAAAATAGCGCTGAACCCATAGGTATTGCTATCTTAAAGTTTTGATGTAAATGATCTGGTTCCCTGGCAGGCAGCTTCTACACACCAAAGGATCCCCAAGGTCTCCTTGGCTTGTAGTGTAATGTAACAAAAATGGAAACTGAAGTGCCACAGCACAGCTAAGAGGTCCAGATACAACTTTATTCCAAAAGAAGTTAGCATCTGGTTTGGCACACCTGACATGTGAGGGATTTATTGTTATGTAGTGCAAGAGCACCTCCACTCTTTCACCATCCCTAGACACAGAGGCATCAACTTGTCTTAACAGCATACCATAGGCACAGGGCTCCCCAGGGGAACTATCGTACCCTCCCTGTAGGGAGATACATCCTGGTTTAACCAGTACCAGTTCACAGTCCTCTGCAAACTGCTTAAGGTCTTACATCAACAGACCCTGCTCGGCCCTACTGTTTTCAGAAGACATTCTCATCTAGAGGTGGAAAAGAAATAGTCCACAACAGGAATGTCTTTTAACAGTTTACGGAATAAATAGAAGCAGAACTATTTACATACTCCTGCCGTTCATTAAAGGTGACAGCACTTGCAACAGTTCAGCATTTTATAGATATATTTGACATTAGAGGAGAGACAAGAGACCCATTACTCAAAGGAGGGGTGTCCCAGAGTCAGCATTCCAAAACAGGGGGATACAAGGAGTCCCATAAAATACATGTAATCCTTCCACTACTCTAGACTTCCTCCCTAATAGGATACAAAACAAATAAGGCCCAACTGCTACATGTTGTTCTAGTCCAGCCCACCCACAGAGTAAACCAGTAACCACTGTCTTCATAACAGCTAATCTAAGAAGCTTTCTGGCTTACTAATTTAACCTTACCCAGGATGAGCTGCATCTAGCAGGGGCAGAGTTGACACTTAAGCCAAGTAGCTACTAAGCCTTCCTTGACATGGCTAAAGGGTCAACTAGTGTCTTGAATGGGAATTACGAGCCACCTCTGTGCCCTACCCTACCATTATTACTCATGAAAGTACATTTGTACACATCAATCCCTCTCTTCTATTGTATCTTGCTATTTTAATACTGGTTTTGCTAAAAATCTGTACATTCTGGTCAAAAGTTTCAGTATACATTTGTATTACCCATTCCTCTATTTGTTATCACTTGTATAGCACCAAGGTGGGATGATGGAAGAATATAGAACAGTAATATTAATCACTGTTTAATCCTAAAACGCCTTAAGGTGTATCCAAATCCAAGAACCCTGAGGAGTCGCCACCATCTGTACCACTCTCTACATCAAGGAACCGCAGCACTGAAAACAGGCGAAAAAGGAGGTCCCTGCATATCACATGACCAGCCTGAAAACATCTAGAGAAGGGAAGTATTTAAAAGAAAAATACATGTTTGTGTGTGTGGGGACTCTAGTCTAGAGTGACCAGATTTCCCTCTTTTCAGGAGACAGTCCCCAATTTTATGAGGGTATCCCCAACTTTGTCCCTGATTGAATGCATCCCTGATTTCTTTCCAGGTTTATAAATGGTGTCCTAGGGCAGGATCACTGCAGGGTAATCCATTCTAGCCACAGTTCTGTCATTGGCCTGAACCAGGTAGAGTAAAGGGAGGAGTGTGTCTGCCCCCAGCTTGGTCCAGGGTTACTGATGATGTTACTTGCAGATGTTGCTGAGGGTTGGGCAGTAGTGAATCAATTTACCATCTGACAGTTTCTGCCCATTTCTGATACCAATGTTGCTTGGTTGAGCAAGTAACTTGAAACCAAGTACCATTATTGTATGGCAGCGCTACACGGACCACCAAAAAACAAGGCATTCTTTCTACTGACCAAAGGTGTAAATTGATCCATTCTCCCACCAACCAAAACAACAGGGCATTCTTTCAACTGATCAACAGTGTAAAGGAGCACTAGACTGAACACCAACATATTGGAGCACTTCTCCTTTGACCACCGAAGAAAAACACTATTACTTTTACTGTATTTCTTGTCTTTTTCCAGATATTATTATTATTGAAAATGATTTCATAAAGAGCAGCGGGTGTTATAAACATGACAAATCTGCCACATTCTATATTCTTTTACTCTTATATCCACACTGATTACATTAATACCCAACTAGACACATCCTAGGAGCCAGGAAGCCAATGCTTCTTAAAAATTACAACTGGCACAAAACTTTTGAGGTTTTCTCTAGTTGTCAATAAAAAAAAAAGAATCATGCTGGCTCCTAGATTGGAAAGACTGACTTCTGAATTCCATACTTATTTTCCACCCCTGTACTAATGTACTACAAACTGTTGACATTTTTTGCACAGTTCCCCAATACTTAAAATGTATTTCAAGGGTCCCTTCAAGGTGTAAAAAGAAAAAAAAGTGAAATATTTTTCTTTAGAAGAGACACATTTAATGAAATATGTGTATTTGCTGGCCATTCTTTGAAACATTTTTTTTATTTGCATTTCCAATTTAAAGTGTAACTCCACTTTTGTTGAGAAAAAAACATTCCCCTCTGTGTGATCTATGTACATTGCAAGAATTATAACAACCTTTATTGCAGATTCCTACCTTTTGTTATTCTGAAGAAATCCATGTATGTTTATTTGTCTGTGCCAAGTGGGTCTAAGGAGAGTGATTTCATAATTATCAGCAGCTATAGCACCTGCAGAGCTATAATGAGGAAAGCTGTTGGGCTTGCATCCCTTTAGACGTGTTCCTATTGGAAATATCTCACCAAAAAATGAATTTTTTTTTGCAGGGGATCCTGGAAATCTGACTTGTATCTAAGGCAGACTTCTGGGAAAATTGATGAGCCAATCACACAAGCAGGAAATTATGTTTCTGGGGAGTGGACAGTGCACATTTTGTGTACAGAACAACTCCATGTAGCCATATTGCATTGCATTTATAGAAAATTACAGTGGCTGCAGATTGAAAAGGAAAGGTCATTTTTAATAACATTCAATTACAAATCACTTGCATAGCTAGTGTACAGGCTATATTATTTTTTATTTATTTGCTATTTGTTTTCCCTACGAAAGTGGAGTTAACCTTTAAGTAAATGAAGTACACAATCTAGTTGCCCTAAATTCTTACAGACGTAACAGCTTACACTCAGCAATAGCAGAAATGCTAAAGTTTTAAAAAAAATTAAAGCTCAATGCTATTTTTTTGAAAAATGTCACAATGTAAGGCACAATCTTACATTTTTATTTATTTCCCCCATTTGAAAAACTTTAACATGTACAGTACAAGACAATTTACAAAACACATAGAACCACAGTAATAAGTCCTTTCCCCTTCCCCTAGGAGCTTGAAGTCCATGCCCAACCATACACATTAAACGGCCAACCAGATGAGAATCCAATCATCCTTTTAGTGAATGTTTGGACTATTTAAGGACACCAAGGCAAATCTAGATGGATCATACAATACTCTTGTTAAAGGCGTTCAAGTTCTGCTTGTACACACTGATGTTATTTAAATGAAAGTATAATGATTTCAGTTAAATTTTACATCAACATTATAAAAAAAACCTTATATGTTTTAAAACGATGTTTTATATACTTGAAGGTATAGTGGGCACTCAAAGAATGAAGCTGATGAAACGATAGCATTTTTGCACCTTCATTTTGGTAAGTTCTTCTATGGAAATTCTTTGTGTGCCTACAATACCTTCTATAGTTTTGTGTGGAACACCACATTTGCTTTGGATGGAATGCTGATACTGTTTTTTCTATACTTTCCTGTACACGTTGGCTGGGGGCTAAGCTGATCAGAAGTCTACATGGGGCTGGAGATTGTGAGTCTACAACTTTGTTGGCCAGCGCTCTGATTAAAAGCCTGCATGGAGCAAATGTGCAGGTGGTCTACAAGGAGCAGCGAATAGCTGCACGTTCTGCATCTGCTGTATTCACTGCTTTCTACCAACTCACAGTGCTTCTCTGCAGGCAAGCTTTTCGACCCACTTGGCACAGCACATTTCTTCCAGCAACCTTAGCTCACAGGCTATCTCAAACTTTCTGCCACTGCACTGGTGTGCACTCCCGCACTTGCTATCACTACAAAATGCACAGTTCTGCCCCAAAAAGTGTTGGGTAAGGCTGTTTGCAGGCTTTATTCATAGGAGGGCAGGACCAGGCAGTCAAACTGATTTTACATTTGTAGAGTAGATGTGACTCTTGCAGTCGTCACCACTGTGCTAACAAGCATTTTTGTATTTTTCCTATTCAATGAACAGGCACACTTTTGCCAATCCTTGTTTAAATATTGTTCTTAAAATTCTGTACAGAACCACCACTGCTCTAATAAACTAGTGTGAAAATTGGAGTTTGAGCTATTGTGCTCTGTAAACAAATCTATTGTAAGAAGGCTGGAAAACATAAGCTTTCAATGCAAAATATTCATGTGCAATACATTATATTCACCTAGCTAAAAAAAAAAATATTTATATATATGCTATACAAGTTGTCATTAAAGGGTTTGTTAACCCAGCCTCTAATCAGATGCTTCAAAAAAACACCTACCCCGCATTGGAATCCATAGTCCGGTGCCCCGATATGTAGATCAGGGGGCCGGACGCATGGATAGGGGAGGCAGTGCCCGTACGCCCTATATGGACGGGCCAGCATTGCTGAGATTAAATTACACACAGGTGGACTCCTCTATTTACCAATTAGATGACGGCAACGTTCACCTGCACCTCCAACTTTCATATCTTCAAAAATATGGGCTATGTTCTGTTTATTCATATTAATGCTAAAAATATACAACCCAGATGAATAACAAGCTGAGGCTGTTGACATTTTTCAGTAACATATTCAGGTGCCCAATTACAATATTCCAATACAAAATACCATGAACAAATGATGCCAACCTTAACAAATACCTCTAGATTTGAACATGTGGCAGAGCCAAGAAGGTTAAGTGACTTTTCATTGGAGGTGGCTATTTTGTAACTCACATTAATAATTATCCTGAATGTCCCAATAAGCTGATAATCTGACTCACCTTTTACCTAATAATAAATGATTTCTCAGCTGTCTCGTTTTTTAGAAGTCATTCCTGATTGTTTGATCCCCAATGGGGTAGAAAAGTGTGTTTTTGCTAAAGTATAGAGCTGGATACTTTAGAACTAGTCTTTGGCATTTTTAAGTACAAGTATGAATATTTCACATTGTAACAAAGACTGAAAATCACTAGAAGTAATATATAAAACACATAACTACATACCATAACTGGAAGTCTCCAGAAAAATGGCTTTCATGCCAATTGTTTGGACAAAGCATGCCCAAGGCTTGAGGCCATTAAAGATTCAGACTCTTCATCTTTTTTTCATGATACTTTAGCCTGCCTTTCATTTTGTGTATTTCTTTCCTCTTACCTGTTTCTCTTTAAGAGCTTCCAAGGACTCAAATTCCAGCCTGGCTAACTTTATCCGGATGTCGTATGGCTGGTCGGGAATCACAAAGGCCAAGATACACTTCAGAGCTAATAGTGCATGCTGTAAAAAAAAAAGAAAAGGATTAAACTGTATCAATTTCTAATATCCCTGACCCATCTGCAAGCTGATGTGCTGTAAATAATCAGCCTCATGTACTGAAACAGGAGGGAAGGAGAAATGTGGTTGTCAACATTGTCTAAACAGGATAAAAAGTTAAACATAAGATTGATTGTTTACTACTTTATTACACAGGTAATATGGCTATATTTTAATTATTGCGCTCTGTATGCATATCATCTACTATTACTGCACCTTATAGTCTGGTCCACATTCCTGACAGGACTACAAGCAAGCCTAGGAAATACAAATAGTTGGAAATGTAATGCAAAATAATGCAAAATATCTTATATTATAAAAGAAAAATCAGATGTCAGTGTAAATCTGGTTGCTTGACATCTGGGACTATAAAAGTGATAGCCCAACTCCAAAGACCAGGCATGCACACTTCCCCTCATCAGTGCCACTAGGCTAAAACATAACTTTTATTTTTTTTTTCCAAGTAATATTTATTGAATTTTATGAGAGAAAAATACAAAGACAATACGGAAGAAACAATTGCATATGTTGGTATACATCAGTGAATTAAAACATAACTTTTATTATTCTTGTTAAAAATGTACCAACTGTAAATGTGTTCTTACTCATAGGGGGCACTGAGACTCCAAATGACTATCGACATTCCAAGATTGCTTGTATCTGGATTTTAGGGCTCTTTATCCATTGATAAAGATAAGTATATATCTGCACATAATATAGCCTGATAACCCGCCCGACCGCAAGCGAGTCATCCATCGGCATCCCGTGCTAATGAGAACCAGGAAACGCCAGCATCCACCGGCGCAACCGGCTCCATGGCTTCCACGCCTCTGCCCCTGATGGACTCCCTCCTGGACAGCATTTCTGACATGCCTACATTTTTTACAATACTGCACTCAGAGTGGTGCTTTTGTGTTTTCTCTCCCAGCTTTCACAGAGTTCCGCTTCTAATCTCCACTGAGCTGCCTTCAAGTGCTCCACTACAGACTCTATGGACTGTATTTAGTCATAATTTACAAAAACTTTCTTACCCTTTTTCTTTTTATACTAAGGTGTGTAATAGACAGGTGGATCCCCACCAAGGCTGATGTAAAGCGACAACTTTTTTCCTTACTATATGTGCATATAAAGCTCTCTGGACTGACTTAACAATATTACATTCAAATACAGGGGCTACACAATTGTGCCCCAATTGTACTGAAAAAAGGCTTCAGCTTTAAACTGTAAATACAGTGACTACTGAAGGGCTTATCTATTCTTCCTAAAGCCCAGCATGACAATGGTTCCAGCCTCTGCTAAGTAGCACTCTTATCATCCCTATGAGACCAAAGAAACCCACTTACTGAGAGCAATATGGTAATTGTTGCCACACTAGATAACTATGTGCTAAAACATCCAACACAAAAAGAAGAAACCCAGCATGTTTCGCTCCTAGGAAAAAGCTTCATCTGGGATGCCAAAAAGAATGGAAAACTTTTTGGTTTTCGATAGTTTAGCACCAAGTTTGAGCCTGTGAACTTTTTTCCTATCCCCCATCACACCTGTTGCTTATTGAATTGTTGCATGTTTTTTTTAGTTGGGGTGCCATGTGGGACGTGCAGGAGAGAAGTCTAACTCAGGCACTGCACATCTGACATTGTGCCGCTAGGTAATTTGGTGGTACATTAGGAGCCATACAATGGTTTCAGGGTAAGCGAAGTCAAACATGATGTGAAGGATCGGGGAGCTTTGCTCCGTACAATAAGCCCGCCATAGACAGTTGGAATATCGGCTGGTTCAGGAGGAAGTGGACGATATTCGCACCATGTATGGGCAGACTGAATGTACCCAAGTTGATCTATTGATCAACTTGGGTAACAACCAGTCTGCCGGATTTTACATGCAATTATTGCTAGCATCTGTGATAGCCTCTAGCAATAATTACTGGGTTCTCCTGGAGGAGACAGACCCCCCTCCGGGAAGAACACAATGGCTCCACAGGAGGGATTCCCCTGTCAACACTGTCTGTGTTGATAGGGGAATTAAGCGATTTTTTGCTCAGTCTATGGCCAGCCTTATGTATCCTACCGCAGAGTGAATGTATTCATTGTGTGATTGGAACTGTACTGTAATGTAGTGGTGCCCTGCTTCACAGTACAGGGTGGATTGTAATCTGATAAAAGTATCTTGTTTATTATATATTTAATATAAAATAAAATATATTTAAAAAAAATAAATAAAGGAATGTATTCTAGGAAACCTTTTGGGACTTTTTGCTACCAACTTTCCACATGTTTTTAGGAAACCACAGATTATTTTCACTATTAAAATTTGTATGTGTTTATACAATTAAAATTGCAGAATTCTTAAAAGATAGAGGTTTATTTAGTAAAGGCAAACAGACAGTGCATTTTGCAAGTGCAGTTGTGATCTGCAGATACAGTTTCTCCAGAGCTTAGTAAATAAGTTAAAGCTCTTCCGACTTCCATCATCCAATCATGTGCAAGCAAAGAAATGCTGTTTTTTTTTTATCCTTGCATGTGATTGGGTATTCTTTGCAAAGTGAAGCTTTGCCTCATTTACTAAGCTCTGGAACAACTGCTGTCAGGAAAGGCTTGCTGGGAGTAGCAGTGCTACGCAAATGGGTGAGTGCGCGATTACCGGCGCCAGGCGCGATATTTAAACTCTGCCATGACAAGAGAATCTTGCTGTCTGATCTACAGCGTTCCCCTGAGAGTTGTCCATGTTCCTGTTCCATTCCTGTATTATCCGGCTTGCCTTGTGACTTTTCTTTGCCATCCGCCTGCACCTGACCTCGGCCTCTCCACCACCTCGCTCCTGTCTGATCCTCTGGCTCCTCCATACCAGTCTGTTGCCGACCTGGCTTGTTCTGCGACTCTCCTTCAGCCTCCTGCATCTACTCCTGTACTGCTAGTCTGTGTATGACCCGGCCTGTCTGACATTCCTGTGTTGCAATCCCTGGCACCATCCTACTGCATCCTGTGAGTGTCTGCCTGCCTGCTTCAGCCTCCAGTCTGCTGCATCCCACCTGCTGTTCCAGTTGTCTCAGTAAATTCCAGAGCTTCAGATCTGCCCACCAGCTGTTGATCCTGCCAGGCACTAGTGCTGTCCTGTACTCCTGTGCTTCCTGTCTGCTCTACCAGGGGCCACAAGTCAGGGATGTAAGAGAGGCCTCCCTCTGCATATCAGGCTCAACAACCAGGTACGTGACAACTGCACTTGCAAAAAGGACAGTCTATTTACCTTTAGTAAATTAATCACTAATCATTGTTCTAGTGACAACCATTCAAGTTGAGGGAAACAATGAAAAGACAGACTAAAGGGATACTAACACCCAGAACCTCTACAACTCTACAAATCAACTTCAACCACACCACTTAAACTTGAGAGCTTATATTACTGTATTCACTAATAAACATGACATGCTACAAATGATCATGTTCTACCATTATTGTGGATATATGGTTGTTGAAGGGAGTTGGAATTCACTTCTCTATGTGTTTCGGAGACTTGCGTTCACTTCTTCAGGAGTACACAAGGTGTATGTGTGATCAAAGCATATGTTCCAAAGAAAAACTTTTTATTGCATTCCTCTGTCCGGGACAGCCAGAAGGGAAAAACCTTTACTTCTCCAAGCTCAGTCAGTCAACGGCAGTACTCAAGTGCAGAATTCAATAATATGTGAGAAATATATTTTAAACCCCAAATGTAAAATTAAACTTATAATACAAAAAAAAGAAGCTAGGCTGGTGCTACTATTAGCAAAAATATCAAGTTTGACTAAACTTCAATTATACCCCTTACCCCGTACTACCTTTTGTACCATCACCCCTCCCTTTAGAATGTAAGCTCTACGAGCAGGGCCCTCCTGTACCGTTTGTATTGAACTGTACTGTAATTGTGTCGTCCCCCTTATACATTGTAAAGCGCTGCGTAAACTGCGCTATATAAATCGTGTATAATAATAATAATATTGAACTGTAAGGATATGAAATATATAACCTTCCTGAAAGAAAGCATGAATATCCCTTCTTTACACAGCACTTTCCAGTTTCTCATACAAAATGTGCCATAATTATCATATTTCACCAAGATTCTTATAACTAACATTGTGAAAAAAATCAAATAATAAAATGTCTCTTGATTTGCAGGCTATCATTTTTTTTTGATACAAGACCGGTCATTGGCATTCAATGTTTAAAATAATTTGCTAAAGGATATAATTATCAAAATCACGGATCAGCAATGTTCAAATAAGGATCAGAAATTCTTGGCTTAAAACATGGTCAGAATTTTTTTTTAACTCCTGTCCTAGTAACCACCACACCATTTTGTGTATGGGGCATCACGGGGACAGGAAGAGAGGGAAAATCTATCCTTTTAAGATATACGGAGCAATAAAATCCTGAGCAAATGCTGACTCTTACCCACTTTATTGATAAAAAAATATTATTAGAAATTAAAAAAGCTTGGCTGAAGGCGGACTACAAAACATGATCATGCTGTTGTGTTTTAACACTTTGATTGCAATTATGTATTTTATATGCCGCTGGCTTTGTAGGAGAGGGACAACTATGATTTAGAAAATGCATTTGTGGCAGATAAAGAGCTATATTTCAGCTGGTACATGTAATTTTACATTGCATACTTCCAGCTTGGCACAATGTAAGCATGCACATCTCATACTCGATTGAACATCCGGGAAGCTGAAAATCATTGCAGTAGTGGAGGCGTTATACAGCAATTAAAAAAACAAAATTGTATAACCCTGCGTTATGTGAACTTGCAATTAAGGAATAAATAAATTAGATTCAATTAGAACTGCTGCACCCTTCCATCTATCTGGGCATCAACTGTGACAAAAATATAAACAATAATTCAAAGGTGCGCTGTCCCTTTACATCCGACAATACTAAGAGATACCAAAGATAAATACACCTAATTCATTAGTACAAGAGGCTTCAGATTCAAACGGAATGTAAAACACTGCCGGAGTGTCCTCCCGGCATGCGGAAGTCATGTGTGTGCCTCCGCCCAACGCGTTTCTCTGTAACAAGTGTAGGCAGGTGAACAGAGGCTCTTCTGTTTCCACAGGGAGCCTCTGTTACCCTGAAGATGCTTGTTATGGAGTAACGTGTTGGACGAGGCCACACATGACGTCATTCCACACGCCGACAGGACACTCCAGCGGTGTTTGTTACATGCTGTTCGAATCTGAAGTCTCTTGTAAATGCATTTTTTTTAATTTTGATAGACTTGTTGCCATAAATACTACACTATGTTCAATCCATCTGTACTCTTATCCCCTTTATGGAGTAAGTGTACTTAGGACCAGAGAGTTGGCTATCCCTGGAACCAGAGCCTAAATGGCTGCAAAGATGTAAGGTATTTTCTGATCTCGGTGTGAGATGCATTGTTCCAGTAAGAAGCCTATTATGGTGGAGTGGTCCTGTGGCACATAATGGACTCTTTGTACATGTTTTGAAATATATTCACTTATGGACTTACACATAATAAGCACTTTATATTTCAGAAAGCATTTTATGAATTGATTATTTTTTGTATGCATTTATGAATGGTTAGTTGTATTCATCTTTGGTATCTTTTAGTATTGTTGGGTTTAAAAGGGACAGTACACCTTTGTATTGTTGTTTGTGTTAATGCAGTGATAGCTGTAATGTTTCTGGTCCTGTTTGGGTAATTTGTGAGAATCCTCTCTGCACCATAGGGGTTTCCTCGCTTGGCACTGCCATCATTTATAGAATGCTTGCATTTTTTCAGTGAACACAAGGAGTTCTCTGATTGGACACGGTGGTGAAGAGGGAAGGTGATGTCACAATCTCCACCTCCTCTAATTAGAGACTGCCTTGTATTCACAAAAAACACATAAAGGTGCTGTGCCGAGTAAGTCATCCCCAGTGTTCATGTGCAGAGGGGAAGTCACTTGCACACAACCCAAATCCTTTTCAGAAGGGAGACGTTCTCTTATCTAATCAAAATGTTCAAGGGGGGGGATCAGCAACAGCCCTTTAACAAAAAAAAAAAAAAGAAGAGACAAATAAAAAAAAATAATAATAAACTGAATTATTCATTTACAAAGCTGTGTAGGTGTTTTGATATCAACAAAGTTAATACCAAGATGTTATATATCTCAGCAGCGTCTGGTGTATTTTTATAACCTCTGCAATAAATCATGAACCATCTTCATATAGAGCTGGCAGATTGTCAATGGGCCATTAGTTTTAACAATCCAGCTTTTATGCACTTCATTGTAGATTTTGTTTCATTATTCACAAAACAAAGAAGCATCCATTAGGGATATTGTAGTTAATTCAGCTTGCTTTTTCTGCTATCAACATGCATACAAATATGAATCCCTGAAGTACAATTGATCGAGGCACATTCCCGCAATACTGTATTAAAAGTATACTCCAGTTAAAACTGAAATTGAAACCTTAAGATGTACAGTTGTGCTCATAAGTGTACATACCCTGGCAGAATTTATGATTTCTTGGCCATTTTTCAGAAAATATGAATGATAACACAAAAACTTTTCTTTCACTCATGGTTAGTATTTGGCTGAAGCCATTTATTATCAACTGTGTTTACTCTTTTTAGATCACAATGGCAAACAGAAACTACCCAAATGACCCTGATCAAAAGTTTACATACGTGTATTGCCCCCTTTAACATCAATGAAAGTTTGAAGTCTTTTGTGGTATTTGTGATGAGGCTCTTTATCTTCTCAGATGGTAAAGCTGGCCATTCCTCTTGGCAAAAAGCCTCCAGTTCCTATAAATTATTGGGCTGTCTTGCATGAACTGCACGTTTGAGATCTCCCAGAGTGGCTCAATGATATTGAGGTCAGGAGACTGAGATGGCCACTCCAGAACCTTCACTTTATTCTGCTTTAGCCAATCACAGGTCGACTTGGCCTTGTGTTTTGGATCGTTGTCATATTGGAATGTCCAAGTACGTCCCATGCACAGCTTCCTGGCTGATGAATGCGTTGTACGAGATTTGGAACACACATTTGAGATGCCATTCAGTTTTGCTTGAATGGCACCTGCAACATAGGTTGTACCGAGGTGGCCACAGTGGGCGATTCAAGGTGAGCCATGCGACTCAGGAGCGTTTGCAACGCCATGGCAAACTGATCAATGCAGTGATCCAGTTCATCCAATCTGGAAAAATTATTATCAACAAGTGGATTGACTGCATTTTCTGAATTCATTCATTCATTCAAAGATAGTCAGACAAGCCAAACGCCAGGGCGCCGGAGATGAGAGTAGTAAAACAGCAAGCAGGATCTGGAGCCAGAAGGGATGTCAACCAAGCAAGTCTTTTAACAGGAATGCAGGATAGTGTCTCTGTGATGTTGACTAAGGCGAAGGCAGAGATCATTTGGACTGGACGGCTTAAGTAGGCAGGACTGACTAGCAGGATATCATCAACAGCTGAGTAACTGTGGAGAGATAGGATCTGGCAATTAGTCGACAGCTGAGTGACCAGCTCAAATAAGGAAGGGCTGAGCCCAGCCCTGACATGAGACATGTGCCATCTATGACGTGTCAGGACCCCCTAAGTCTGTGTGACACAAGCAGTGGGGTAATGTGGCACCATGATCGGTTTAAATTTATATGAGCTTTACAGCGGTATTAAACCCAAAAGCAAATATTTATTATACTGCAGCTTACCCATCATTAGATGTGGTGGTTGCATCCATTTTTTTTGTTAGGCTTTATTTCTTTTATTTTTATGTGTTGATCCTGCCAGTACGTCTGTTGTTTTTCAACTGGCCAGATCACCAAAACAGAGGGGGGAAAAAAAGCCTAAAAAAAAGAAACTAACACAGCCCCCCACATCTAATGACTGGTAAGCTGCAATGTATTACATTTTTGGTTTTAATAACGCTTTAACTTTTTAATGTTATTTCAAATGTAATTTTCAATATTTTGTCAAAATAATACCAGGTGATCCTACTATGAACATTCTTGTTCAGGCACCTTCTTTTAAGGGGACCCACACTGTCCTTTTCTGCCAGTAGTTCTTTTGCATTGTCACTGACTGCATTGACCAGATTTCAGCTGGCTTGAGCTGGCTTTTGCATTAAGCCGGCCCTAGACAGATTGAAATTCTATCGGTTCAGCAGGAAAAAGACAAATTTCAGTCCATGTATGGGCAGGCTGGTTGTACTGAAGTCGATCCATCGGTTAACTTCAGTGCATCCAGCTTGTGTTGTTTGTTTTTTCATACGATTACTGCTGTGAGCTATAGCCGCCAGCAGTGATCATTGTATTCCGATGGCGGGGAAACCTGTCACTATCAGAATCCAATAGCTCATCAGGAAGGATTCCCCCATCAACGCTGACTAACCCGTGGTTAAAGAAGAAACTTCTTAATCTAGGGTCCTCCTTGGAGAGGGATTTATGTTTAGAATGGACCAAATTACCACATATAAAACTGGGCAATGGAAACATGTAGAAATTACTCTCAGAAAAAAACTGAGTGTCAAAATGATCAATAGATTTAGAAATATAGGTAGCTAAAGCTACATGCAATCTTGACTTTTCTGAAAAAAAAATCAAGTTTTATCTCACCCATTCAGTCTCCCTATTGGCCTTTAATGTGATTGGTGGGACTGTTGACTAACTAGGAGGATTGAGAGAAGGCATCATGCTGAACTTTTACAGGAAAATCTGAAATTTGCATATAATTTTAGCACCTTTGGTTTTCACTGAAGGCATCCTCTATTCATACAGACCATGCTTGGTTTGCCCAAGTTTATGATAGATTTATTTTAATGTACCAAGCTTTTGGAATACAAAATACCAAATAAAAGATGAGGTCTTGTCAAGTAAAAAATAATGAAATATGGCAAGCCTCAAAACGTTATGCTCTCTCGAAATGGTGAAAAATTACTTGACCCCAAATTATCAATAGGCAATGCTTAACCACTTGTCGACTGCCGCATGTACATTTACTTCGGCAGAATGGCACAGCTGGGCAAATGGGCGTACAGGTAGGTCCCTTTGAATTTGCCGCCGTGTGGTCACGTGCATGCTGGCGGCAGGGCACGTGCGACCCTGCCGGAAGCTCCGTGAGTCGGATCACGGGTCCCGCGGACTCAATCGCCACAGGGATACCTGCAGCTGAAGAACAGGGAGATGCTAATGTAAACAAGTTTAGGCTTACTTACCAGCTTACTTCATTTTACATGCATGCGTTTTTAAAGATTTTAAATGTAAGTGCATTACTTTTTTGTATAATAAATTGTTTCCTGAAATTGAGTTACACTATGGTGAGCTTTCTTTCCTTGCTGAGATCGTGATTGTTGCCTTTGGACTGCCTATCGATTTGGGACTCCCTGGTTTGCTCTCAGTGTATTCACAAGAGGGGATCTGAGGTCTTGATGCTGTGTTGATACTACAGGCTCTATATCGCTTGCCTTCTGGTAAGCGCATATGCTGCATGGTGGTGGTTCACTCATTTGGTGGTGTTTTGTGTTAATCCCAGAGAAGATAATTCACTCATCGAATTTTCTGTCACCTTCATCACTGGACTTTAAAATATATATATTTATAAATATTTTTTTTTTTTCCCATCTATGAGTATTTTGTTTTTTGTTACTTGCTGGGTTTCATCTAACATTTTTTGCACATGCACTATTGCATCATATATTTGTTGTATTGGTTTATATGGTCACATCAACAGTCACTCTTGATATCATATGTTTTACATTTTATTTCATTTGTGCGCAGCTTACATTCTATTATAACTTCCTGTGATTGTGAATATCTCGCAATTTTTTAGCTGCAGCCATTTTTTTTATTTATTTTTTGCACATCTTTTAGGTAGCGTGGTATATTCTTTTTGCATTCCATTTTAATGTAAAACGAGCATCTCCCCGTTCTGCCTAGTGACACTGTCACTGATCATAGCTCCCTGTGATCGGGAGCTATGATCAGTGACGTGTCACACATAGCCATGACCCCTAACAGTTAGAATCACTCCCTAGGACACACTTAACCCCTCCCTAGCCCCCTAGTGGTTAACCCCTTCACTGCCAGTGTCATTTTTACAGTAATCAGCGCAATTTTATAGCACCGATCACTGTAAAAATTACAATGGTCCCAAAAATGTGTCAAAATTGTCCGATGTGTCCGCCATAATGTCACAGTCACGATAAAAAAAATTGCAGATTGTGGTCATTACTAGTAAATAAAAAAAAATTATTAATAGAAATGCCATAAAACTAACCCCCATTTTGTAGACGCTATAACTTTTGTGCAAACCAATCAATAAACGCTTATTGCATTGTTTTTTTTATTTTTTTGGTTATAGCAAAAAGTAAAAAATAAATGTGTTTTTTTCAAAATTGTAGCTCTATTTTTGTTTATAGCGCAAAAAATTAAAACCGCAGAGTTGATCAAATACCACCAAAAGAAATCTCTATTAGTGGGAAAAAAAGGACGTCAGTTTTGTTTGGGAGCCACGTCGCACGAGCGCGCAATTGTCAGTTACAGCGACGCAGTGCCGAATTGCAAAAAGTGCTCTGATCTTTGGCCAGCAAAATGGTCCGGGGCTTAAGTGGTTAAAATGCCTTTACAGCTCATTAGTGTAGACTTGACCATCAATGAGGGACCTAGAATTATTTACGTTAGTCTGGTGTGCACAGCAATACCAAATATGTGCTGTGTAATCACTGTTTACATATGCCTGCACACTCTACGTACCTGTTTTGCATTCATATGTGTGTGCACGGAGTGATTTTATTTATATTATATTATATATATATATATATATATATATTATATATATATATATATATATATATATATATATATATATATATATAATTATTATTATCTTTCATTATTTTTACTATTTTTTAGGGGTTGGGAGAACATGTTAATTGTGGGGCGGGGATTCTGGTTACCCTTTGAGTTCCATTAAAGTAGCAGCTTTACAGCCACCCAGATTTATAAAATCATTCTCAGATTTCTGAAGACAATAGAAACAAGCTCATGGCTGTGGCACTTGTTTTAACCCTTTCAGAGCCAGGACGTACACCCAAAGTCCCTAAAACTGAACTCCAAAGTAAAATTCCTTACTTAAGTTTTGCTGTCCCCCGCACTTAAAGTGGAAGTAAACCCCCCTATCGTTTTCAGCCAAGGAAGCTGCTATCTTTGCCTCTGTTTAATCTTCAACTTCCACATGTGATCCGTTATGACACCAGCCATTGGATGGTTTGACTGTTTGGTTGAGAGCACAGCCAATGTGCAGTTAGCATTCCCGGCATGCCTTTTTTTTTTTAAAACTGTTAAATCGATGGGTTTACTTCCGCTTTAAGACAGTCCTCTGCCAGAGCATAGGTGAGAAAAGAAGAGCGCCAACTGCAGGGGGAATGGAGGATCAGATAATTCAAACTGCTTTTCCTATTCCCCTAGAAATAAAGGATCATTTAACAGCAGCAAGGGAGGATCTTTACTTTTGCTGAAGATGGGCTTTAAGGGTTTTTTTTCCTGCTTCTTCATGCCATATCATTGCATGTCATACAAAGGGAAATGTGGGACTGACATTACTCATGAAATGTATCAATAACAGGAATATACATTGCATTTCAGCATATAATAGGGAGGTGTATTGGACCATCATTTTTGCATCTGCACCTTTAAATCACTTAATAGGAATTGGGTGCCTCTAAATTCTATTTATTTGAGTCGATAGCCTTCCAATGACTCATTAGTGGAGAACATTAAAGCAGTATTTAGGATAGCGAACCCTGAATTTTTCAATTTGGCACAATTAATTCACCTAAAATTATTTAAGAAAACTAATGTTTGGGAAATCTAAAGGAGGGGGGGGGGGGGACTTTTCATGCAACACAATTCTGTGACTCCAATCTTTACATATGATTAAGTCTTCGGCAGTGTATTGGGCTTGCATTTCTTGTTCAAATCTATTTCTGCTTTTCTGACATTAAGCAGAATACAGATAATCATTATTGCTTCTGTTTCCAATCTCATTATGAAACTGACAGATTGTTCAGTGCTGGCTGCTAACAAGTACAGCAACTGGGCTTAAGGCTATAAATAAGATCTGGTTCACTTAATACTTGACAGGCAGGTTTAAGATTTATATGACGTCTTCCTCAGCATTGTAGATTACCCTGAGACCATATGATAAAAAAACTTAACGTGGTTGTAAACATCTTGCATGAAAATCATATTCCTCTATAATGTGTACTTGTCTCAATTAAGAACACTAAGGGATTTACTAAAACTGGGTAAAATCTGGTGCAGCTGTGCATGGTATCCAATCAGCTTGTAGCTTCAGCTTGTTCAATTAAGCTTTAATAAAAAAAAATAAAAAAACCTGGAAGCCGATTGGTTTCTGTGCAGAGTGGCATAATTTTTTGCACTTTCCAGTTTTAGTAAACCAACCCCCCAGTGTCATTTCTGTCTGCTGCATCATTCCTCTGCTACCTGCACAAGTCACTTCTGATGGGTTTAACTTCCTTCCATTGCCCCTGCAAAATAAAAGCATAATGTGTTAGTATGCATCGCATATTAGCACATTATGTGACACTTACCTGCAAATAAAGCCCACGCTGTCCCCGCTGCAGGCCGCATCCATGTTCACCCCTCTTCCTTCTGGGGCCATGGACTCCGACTCTGTGACTGGCCAGAGTCACGTGATATCACTCCTGTGCATGCGCGTGAGAGCCGACAGGCACTACACTTCCTTGTGAGGAAACGGCACACACCAATGACATCAATGGCACAAAGCACAGTAAATATCCCCTAAACTATGTACGTTTAGGAGATATTTACAGTACCTATAGGTAAACCTTATTCTAGGCTCACCTATAGGTACAACTTCCACAGAGTGGTTTACCACCTCTTTAAAGCAAAACTAAACTAACCAAGTTAATCATTTTACGAAGGAAAGCTTAAATTAGTAATGTTCAATATATTTTATTAAACCCTTGATCAAACGTACCCATGTTGTTTTCATTTACATTCTGCCTACTAGTGCATGTGCAGTGTACTGTATACTACATTCAATGCATGCTTCTGGTGATAAATTTCAGTCGTCATGTTAGTTCTCACTACAGTTTAGCCAGCACTATGGCAATTGAAAGAAGCCAAGATGGCGCATCTTTGGTGGGTGGGAGAAGTCCCAAGTTTCTGAGGTGAGCAAATAACTCTGTATTTTTGAACATCCAAAGCCATTTAGTAGAAATAGGAATGCATTTGTTTATTACTGCAAAGGATAGAATGGTCTAATTCAACTTTAATGGTGACTTCAAGACTTTCAATAAACAACTTCTTCTGAGAGCCTACAATCATCAAGTATTGAGCCACAATGTTGCCGTACTGTGGGAAATGGTATAGGCACAGCTTGCCTATATTCCCACACCCCCTACATCCCCAACTCATGGCAGCCCTGAAGCTCTTCTAGTATTGTAAATTTTAGGAAGAGAGAACTAACCTTGACTCCAATACACTAATGAACATGATGCAGAAATTGTTAGCTAGCACAGACAAGTCACCTCCACGTAACAAAAATATTGGTCCCTTTAAACATATAGGTGCAGGTCCCAATTGTCCATTATCTAGTGCTTGCCATTCACATATCAATTTTTCAGTACAGTTATCAAAAAATTGCAAATAAAAAATGGGCAAAAAAGTTAAGAAAATTAAAAGTAATATCATTGGCCACCAGGATCTCAAATTGTCTGACTCTTCTGTGAGCATTGCCTAATCTTGATGTGCTTTATAAATATTTGCTCCATCTCAATGTATGATGCAAATAAAAAACTGAGACTGCAGCTAGGATGTGTCCATAATTGTCCATAATTTCTGCTTTGACCCTTCTTGGACAATTTGGTGGCATTTGAACAAACTTCGACTGTCATCTTGATTTAAAACAATACATGAAGCAACTGCTTAATAACTACTTCCCACCCGGCCCATATACGGCCGGGTGGGAGCGTTCTACTTCTGATAGGACGTTCCTGAACGTCCTTCAGAAGTAGGGGGATCGTGCCCACACAGCTGCGCGATCCCCATGCGCTCGTGTTACCCGGACACGGCGCATCTCAGATCGGCAGGAGGGTTCTGTGATTGGCCCTCCTGATCACATGACGGCTGTGTCCAATCACAGCCGTCATGTAATGTAAGCAAACAGCCGGTTGCTAGGCAATCAGTCTCTCCTCTCCTCACACGGAAGTCGACGCTGAGGAGAGGAGAGCGGATCGTTGCAGCCGGCTTGTGATCAGTGAGTATTGGCTGTTTTTTACAGCTTTTTACTCACTGATCACCGGCCCAGTGTAAAACACAGTAAACACACATGTCCCCACACCATACATGTCCCCAAAACACACATGTCCCCAAAACACACATGTCCCCAAATAATAAACACATATGTCCCCAAATAATAAAAACACATGTCCCCCACATATGTCCCACTAAAATCGCATATCCCAATGATTATCTGCACACATATGTCCGTGATCACCTGCACACATCTGTACATGATCATTTGCGTACATATGTCCGTGATGACACAATTTTTATACGCTTAACGGAATTGTTTATACTAAAAACATGTAGCAGAATACATTTTGGCTTAAATTTATGACAAAATTTGATTTTATTTGATTTCTTTTAAAATAGAAAGAAGAAAATATATTTTTTTTTCCCCAATTGCCGCTATTTTTTCGCTTATATCGCAAAAAAAAAAAAACAAAGTCATGAATAAATACCACCAAAAGAAAGCTCCATTTGTGCAAACAACATGATAAAAATGTCATTTGGGTACAGCGTAGCATGACCGCGCAATTGTCATTGAAAGTGCGAGAGCGCTGAAAGCTGAAAATTGGGCTGGGAAGGAAGGGGGCGAAAGTGCCCAGTATTGTAGTGGTTAAACCTAGTACAATATAAAAATTCTTTATGCAAAAGATTAACATAGCCATACTCCTTCAGTAACGAGTGATAGCGATCCTAGAAACAGCTAACAAGATCAAGATTGAGTACAATCACAACGTGCAATAGTTGGGCAGGGCATTAGATGTGCAGCACGTACATAAAGCACACTGCAGATTCGAGGGAGACTATTAACTGGCATCTCAAGGTCAAAGCAATACTTTTAAAAGCCAAGGCAGATTACCGTAGGGGAGGTAATGGTGTTTATTTCAGCCTGAGATTCTGACCTGAGAATATAACTCATGGTGAGGGCTGCACAAGGTTATTTCATTCATGTAGTGTGACAGCTAAAAAAAAAAAAAAAAAAAAAAAAAAAAAAAAAAAAAGATGCTTCTGATAGATCTACCCTATACAACAGGAATACAAAAAAAAAAAACAGTAATATTGACAATTTACATTCATAGATAATACCTAAAGAAATCACTTTGATTTGACTGAAGAATAAATTATCCCTACTGTATTAAATTAAAACTCTGCATAGCCTTCCACTTTACATATCTATTATCTTTAATATGTTTAACTTCCCTTATTAATTCAAGGAATCTTCATCAAGGTCACACTAGTGTAGCGTCCTTGTAAATCTAAAAACCTCTAAAGCCATTAAATAAAATTAATACAATGGACTAGTGAAATGGAAATACATAAAGTCGCCATAAGTAAAAACTTTCATTTCAGATAGTGTTTTTGCCCAATAAACTCTCCATTAAGTGTACTAATCTGTTTTCATGAAACTTGAATGAATGAACACTGACATGAAAATATTTGTGTTGCATTTTGGCAACTCTAATTCGGCTTTCCATTTTTTGTGTTATTGTGATAAAAGCATAAAAGATCATTCTAAATGGTTTCTATGGCCAGCAAACTCTCATCTACGTATAAGTACGAGGTTGCATGGAGTAATGGACAGCTTTTCTAGTGTGATGGAAAAGTAATGAAGGCAAATGTAAATATGTCACTCATATAACTATGAGGTTTTCCTATTGGCATCAACAGTAATTATGTTTTTAAGGCATTACAAACCTTCCTAGCTGCATCTGCATAAGCTGTGCATTGATCATGTCGTTTCATTTGTGGGTCTGTATGCACAGTCTATAGTAGAGTAAATCTTTAAATTCCTGTGTCAGAAGTTTCTGTTTGTGTTCAAACATGAACCATGCTGCATGGCACCTCTGTAGTCTAAGAACTGACAATTCCTCTAAAGAAAGTAAACTTATTTTACAGTCCGAGGGCCTTTCAGTCTAGTGCTTTGCAGGTGACAGCTAAATAGTAATTAGATCACTTTTAAACCTAAAAGCTTAGGAAATGTTATAAAAAAAACATATGGGCTCCATAACAAAAGGGGCGGATACATACGCACATGCCAATTATCATTTTTTTATTTCTGAAAAATCGTTTTATGTATATATTTTTCTAATTTTACTTCACCTAACTTAGACTATTGTGTTCTGATCCATCACATAGAATTCAGATTAAAAAACATTGAACTAAAGGCTGTAATGTAACAAAATACGTAAAAAGCCAAGGGGGTGAATACTTTTGCAAGGCACTGTAGGTCAATTTAAAACGTGGGAAAAACATTTTTACATCACAGAAAGCTGACATTTTACCAGGGGTGTGTAGACGTTTTAAATCCACCTATACTGTATTAGTGGGGAAAATAATTATTTGAGCCCCTACAGATTTTGAAAGTTTGCCCACTTACAAAGAAATGAAGGGTCTATAATCTTTATTAGGTGTATTTGAAATGATAGAAAAGGAATATCAATCAAAAATCCAGAAAAAACACAATACAAATGTTATACAATTGAGTTGCAGTTCACTGAGTAAAATAAGTATTTGATCCCCTACCAACCAACACTAAATTCTGTCTCCCTCCCACAGACTGGCTACAATATGTGCTCATGTGGTACACATGTCAATTTAAGAAGGTGCTCTTAAGGACAACTCGTTATGTGTATAAAAGACATCTGTCCACAGAATCTCTTTCTTCCATTCAAACCTTACCATCATGGGCAAGACCAATGGGCTGTCAAAGGATGTCAGTTACAAGATTGTAGATCTGCACAAGGCTGGAATGGGCTATAAGACCATCAGCAAGAAGCTTAGTGAGAAGGAGACAACTGTTGCAGTGATTATTCACAAATGAAAGAAATACAAAATAACCATCAATCGCCCTTGGTCTGGAGCTCTATGCAAGATTTTGCCTCATGGGGTAAGGATGATCATGAGAAAAGTGGCCCAGAACTATACAGGAGGAGCTTGTGAATGATCTCAAGGCAGTTGGGATCACAGTCACCAAACAAAACATTACGCCACCATGGATTGAAATCCTGCAGTGCCCGCAAGGTCCCCCTCCTCAAGAAGGCACATGTACAGGCCCTTCTGAAGCTTGCCAATGAACATCCACATAATTCAGAGAAGGATTGGGAGAAAGTGCTGCGGTGAGACCAAAATTGAGCACTTTGTCATTAACTTGACTCGCCGTGTTTGGAGGAAGAAAAATGCTGATTATGACCCCAAGAACACCATCCCTACAGTCAAGCACAGAGGTGGAAACATTATAATTTGGGGCTGTTTCTCTGCTAAAGATACAGGCTGACATTGCCGCATTGAGAGGCCAATGGACGGGGCCATGTATTGTAAAATCTTGATGAGAACCTTCTTCCCTCAGCCAAAACACTAAAGATGGGTAGTGGATAGGTCTTCCAGCATGACAATGACCCAAAACATACCCCCAAGGTTTCAAAGGAGTGGCTCAAGAAGAAGCACATTAGGGTCATGGACTGGCCTAGCCCGTTTCCAGACGTTAAGCCTATAGAAAATTTATGGAGGGAGCTGAAACTTCGAGTTGCCAAGCGACAGCCAAGAAACCTTAAGGATTTAGAGAAGATCTGTATAGAAGGGTGAACCAAAATCCCTCCTGAGATGTGTGCAGACCTGGTACCCAACTTAAAGAAACGTCTTACCCCTGTGCTTGACAACAAGGGTTTCTCCACCAAGTACTAAGTCATGTTTTGCTTGGGAATCAAATACTTATTTTACTCACTGAACTGCAACTCAATTTATAACATTTGTTTTGTTTTTGTTTTTTTTTTGTTGATATTCTGTCTCTATCATTTAAAATACACCTATGATAAAAAAATGATAGACCCTTCATTTTTTTTTTTGTAAGTGGGCAAACTTACAAAATCTGCAGGGTTTCAAATAATTTTCCCCACTGTATAGACCAACAAATACATCATGAGGTTCCCAGAACTGCCTTACTAAAAAACATTAAAATATTAAAAGGATTGTTCAAAGCATCAATGTCTATATAGATTTGCCTTCTAGAGTATAAATACAGCATGGACTCTTCAGCATCTATTTGATTTCAGTACACAAGTAAGAAAAAAAAAAAAAAACAAGACAAAACTTAAAGTAATACTAAAGTCTTGTTTTTTTTTCTTTAAAAATACCAAAATCTTAGACCCCTTTCACACTGGGGCGATTTGCAGACGAAACAGCACTAAAATAACGCCTGCAAAGTGCCCTGAAAGTGCCGCTCCTGTCTCTCCAATGTGAAAGCCCCAAGGGCTTTCACACTGGATCGGTGCGCTGGCAGGACGCTAAAAAAAAAGTCCTGCTAGCAGCATCTTTGGAGCGGTGTGTATACCGCTCCCCAACCACTCCTGCCCATTGAAATCAATGGGCAGCACGGCTATAACGCTGGCAAAGCGCTGCTGCAGCAGTGCCTTGCAGCTGGTTTTAACCCTTTCTCGGCTGGTTTTAACAATTTCTCGGCCGCTAGCGGGGGGTAAAATCGCCCCACTTGCGGCAGAATAGCACCGCAAAATTGACGGTAAATCGCTGCTAAAAATAGCGGCGACGCACCCACCGCCCCAGTGTGAAAGGGGCCTAATACTTACCTGCTCTGTGTAGTGGTTTTGCACAGAGCAGCCCAGACCCTCCTCTTCTCGGGTCCCTCCCTCCTGCCAAGTGCCCCCAAAGCAAGAAGCTTGCTATGGGGGCACCCGAGCCAAACCGCAGCTCTGGGTGTCCATTCAGACACTGATTGGCTAACTGACTTTGATTGACAGCAGCGGGAGCCAATGGCGCTGCTGCTGTGTCTCAGCCATTTAGAAGGGAGAGGCTAAGATGGCTAAGCATCAAGCACTTTGCTGGAGGAAAATCGGGCTCAGGTAAGTATTAGAGTATTAGAGGGGGGGCTACTACACACAGAAGGCTTTTTATCCTAATGCATAGAATGCATTAAGATAGAAAACCTGACTTTACAACCACTTTTAGTGCGGTACAAAAAAATGTGACTCGGCTTCTAACTACTGCTTGATGTTCACATATCTCTGGAATGAAGTACAATCATGTACATAGCAAAGCAACCATATATAGTGCAATCTACCCAATGATAGAGCCCAACATGTAATCTTAAATCATCATCAGAAAATTGGAACTTTACATTCATATATATATATATATATATATATATATATATATATATATATATATATATATATATATATATATATATATATACACACATACATACATACACACATACAGATTAACTCCTAGCGTATACATAGCATAGTTGCAGGAACAAGCACATAGTAATGCAAGAAAAAGCAAAGTAGCAGATGTTAGTATCCACTTCTGAAAGAGCAGATGTTGAACAGATGAGTCATTTTGTAGCAATTTGGAGTTCAAAAGAAGAGAAGTGCTTCAGCAATCAGGTCATCATGTTAGAAAAAAATCGAAGCTATATTAAATTCATTACACATAAACACAATTCACTTTGCCTACTTATGCTTCAAATTGCTCTGCATGCTAAGGATCTAAATAACTTGGAGTACAAATCCCAACAATTCTGGTCAGTTCATTTTGATCATACTATATATTGCATATTAGCCATGTATAGGTTTTATTGCGGTCTCTTTCCCCACTGGGGAGATTCACTCTTCTATTTGTACTATTGACTAATGTCAACGAGAAAGAAAGTGAAGTGAAATCCAAAAGGGGACAGAGTACTAAAGCTTTCAACTAAGACAGCAGCTACCAACACAAGGGACACTCCTCATTGAATGAAATTACCATCTCTTGAGTGAGTTTGGAGTGGAGGAAGTTGACTGGCCTGACCTGAACCCAATAGAATTCCTTTGGGATGAATTAGAGAGGAGACTGCGAGCCAGGCCTTCTCGTCAAACATCAGTGCCTGACCTCTCAAATGCGCTTCTGGAAGAGTGGTCAAACATTCCCATACACACACTCCTAAACCTTGTGGACAGTCTTCCCAGAGTTGAAGCTCTTACAGCTACAAAGGTTGAGCCAACTCAATATTGAAACCTACAGACTAAGACTGGGATGCCATTTCAACAAAATGGAAAGTAAATGAACAGAAGAGAAGTCCAAATCATATCAATATTTGGTGTGCCCACCCTTTGCCTTCAAAACAGCATTAATTATTCTAGGTACACACTCACATCAGTGCCGCCTATCAGTGCCACCTCATCAGTGCCCATCAATGCCACCTATCAGTGCACCCTCATCAGTGCCTATCAGTGCCATCTAATCAGTGCAGCCTCATTAGTGCCACCTTATCAGTGCCGCCTATCAGTGCAGCCCATCAGTGCAGCCTTATCAGTGCCGCCTATCAGTGCCCATCAGTGTCACCTATCAGTGCCGCCCATCAGTGCAGTTCATCAGTGCAGCCTATTAGCGCCCATCAGTGCAGCCTCATCAGCGCCCATCAGTGTCCCATCAGGACATGAGCAATTCCTATTGCCGACACTCCTGGCATGCAATTTCGGGCGCCAGGCAGCCGATTTAAAAAACTGGTTCCTATCTTTTTGAGCTGGCTCCTAGATACAGTGCGGCATATGGACAGTGAACACGTTCGCTTTTTTTGTTCACAAAAATATTTAGACAAGTGTTAAATATGTTGCATAAATGAAATAAGATTCTTTAAAAAAAAAAGTCTAAACTTTAGGTTGTAAATTATAACATTTGGACATGTTCAAGAGGGGAACGCTAAAAAAAAAAAAAAAAAAAAAAAACGTGCATATATACATGCCGTATATTATACACACACATAATACAACAAAAAAACAGATAAAATACCATTTATACATTGATGAAAACAAGCATATGGCCAAGATTTTTTTCTGTTTTCAGTATTTAGCATTTCGCGGCAAATATATTGCTGCATTTCAAGCAGCAAAATGGAAGCATAACACGCCTTTTCAGTTTATTATATTTGCAGAAGTGCGTCTGTCTGACAGATGTTTGGTTGCGGAGAGGAGCTGCTAATGCTCTGGAAGGAATGATTTGCCATCTCTCAAACTGACAGTATTTATTCATTCTCCGGGTATCGAAGACATTTTCATGTCAGCGTTATATCTATGCTAGGCCTGGCGGCCAGCAGAGATGGAACAGACCATCAAAGCTGATGTTCAAGTGTGATTTTACTTGCATAGTTATATTAGTCCAGCTTGGATCAATGTAAAGCCTCATACACACGATCGGACTTTGTACAAACTTTCCCGTGGATTTTTGTACAAAGGGCGTCAGCCGTGAACTTGTATTGCGCACACACGGCAGGACTTTTTCAGCCCACTTTCACCAAATCACATTTTTTCGGCTCTTTACCGCCACCTTTGGTCAACTTCTGTATTGTTGTCTGATCTTTTGCATTGGTTCTGAGCATGCGTGTTTGTACAAAAGTGCTATGGTTTTCTGTACACACGACCGGACTTTTGTTGCCGCAAAGTTTGTCCGTTCGCACAGTCAACAAAAGTCCGATCAAAACCGAAAAAGTTTGTCTGATGGAGCATACACACGGTCGGATGTTGCCTTAAAACAGCTAATGTTTGTTGTCAAAAAGTCAGATCGTGTGTATGGGCCTTAAGTATACATACAGTATCTCATACCTGACTTATCCCTGTGTAAGCTGAAAACATTGATAGAAATTTCTGATTGGATGAGGTGGAGATCGTGACATCACTGCCCCGCTTCACCACCATGTCCAATCAGAGAAAGCCTTGTAGTCATTGAAAAAATAAAAATAAAATAGGCTCACTCGGTATGACATTGGACCAGAAACACCGCTGCTATCACTGTAGTAGCGGCGACTACCACAGTCATTTGTTGCTTAAACGGGGATGGGTCAAATATGAGAAATGCATAGTTACATTGTTCCAAGCTAGACCAATGTAACTATTCAAGAAAATCATAGCTGAATGTCAGCTTTAAGACTGACAAAGCAAGAAGGGTAGTGTCTAATCCAGCTGCTGTACTAAATTGAGCTTTTCTACCGCAGTAAATGTAGGTGGGGAGCGGTCGGAAACCAGTTAAGCAATCTCCTGTAGGCCGCTATGCGCAGAATCACGTACTGGAACGTGATCTGAAACGTCCGGGTCTGCGGCGCGTGCAGCCGGTGACCTGCTCCCACTGTGATTGGACACCACAGGAGCCAGTCTGCCTGTGTAAATACGGCAGATTGTCGTTCCGTCAGAGGAGAAGGTACTGATCCTGCGTTTCTGCTAAGCAGGAACATGGTTCTTTGCCCTCCCATAGTCAAAGCACTTCCCCCAGAGTTAGTAAGCACAACTTAGGCATGCATTTAACTCTTTGATTGCCCCTGATGTTAACCCCTTCCCAGCCAGTGTCATTAGTACAGGGACAGTGCATATTTTTAGCATTGATCACTCTATTAGTGTCACTAGCCCCAAAAAGTGTCAAGTGTCAGTTAGGTGTTCGATTTGTCCACCACAATTCCACTGTCCCACTGATCATCACCATTACTAGAAAAAAAAAAAAAAAAAATGTATCCCATAGTTTGTAGACACTATAACTTTTGCACAAACCCATTAATATGCGCTTATTGGTATTTTTTTACCAAAAATATGTAGCAGAATACATATTGACCTAAATTGATGAACAAATTAGATTTTTTTATTGGATATGTTTTATAGCAGAAAGTAAAAAATAGAGTTTTTTTTCCAAACTGTTGGGTTTTTTTTTTTTGTTTATAGTGGAAAAAATAAAAACCACAGAGGTGATCAAGTACCACCAAAAGAAAGCTCTATTTGTGGTTAAAAAAAAAGGACACATTTTATTTGGGTACAGCGTTACACGACCTTGCAATTGTCAGTAAAATTAACGCAATGCTGTATCGCAAAAAATGGCCTGATCATGAAGGGGGTAAACCTTCCGGAGCTGAAGTGGTTAATCTTTAAAAAGTAGCTCTTGTCACAGGTCCAATGTGAAAACACCTGATTTATTTACATTCTCTGTGGTCTGCGCTACAACTGCAGACTACCTGATTCAATGTGGTTGATTTACTAACGGCACATAGGCTGTTCACTTTGCAAGAAAAAAAAAAAAATTGCACAGGATTGCTTAAAGGAAGCCAGTAAAGTTTCACTTCATTCAGTAAGGGAAAAGGTCCTTGCAAAACGATCAGCCTATTTGCCCCTAGTATATCGAGCCCAGTGTCTATAGCGCCTGCCTACATGCCTACATTTAGTGCCACCCAAGCCATGGCATCATTGCATGCGATTCCAACCTGCCAGTTGTGGAAAGCAGGATGCATGTCTACAGGGATCACTGATGTTTTTCTTAGGCCCCTTTCACACTTGTGCGACTTCAAACTCGTGCAATTTTTGCCACGATTTCAAGGAATGCCTGTGTAAGTGGCATCAAAATCGGACCAAAGTAGTGCAGGGACTACTTTGAAGTCGGAACCACTTGAAGTGGTACTAATATGAATGGCTGTCATTGGAAATCATGGGGAACGACTTGTCATGCTACTTTGCAGTCCCAAATCGTGGGATAAGTCGTATAAGTGTGAAAGGGGCCTTATCCTCCCTCTTGTTCTGCAGACATGTCCTCTA
>CM053030.1:392404864-392434289 GCA_028564925.1 Lithobates sylvaticus
GAGGCAGGCAGATGATCTCATGAACTTCAGCTCAGCCAATCAGAAGAAGCTTCATATTCATTCATAGAATACAAAGCTTTTCATTGAATGGCTGAGCAGTGCTCAGCCCAACTCTATTTTGTTCTGGGAGTGGGACGGGAAGATTCTGTACCACTGTCGAAACACAGAGCTAAGGCTACATATAGGTAATGCAGCATGCCCAGCAAGTGCACCAGTTAGTGCAGTAAAAAGTTTCTGTAACCCTAGGAAAACTGGGTGCCGCTCCAGACAGTCAATCTTCAACTCTTACTCAAGGGTGCAGGTGGCTAGGGAGCCTGTCCATTGGCTCTGTAGCATACACTGGAAAGAGAGAAACACTTCTGCACCACGACCCATTCCGAAAAGATGAATCAACAAGATGGCTTCAGCCTGATTCCACCCAGGCCACATTTCTGGAGTATAAATTTTTATTTTGGATCCTAGTGAAATAGTTATAATACTCTAAACACCATTGGTGGATGCATATTGCAAGTAACTGTTTGTAGCATGGTGAACTCGGTAACTTGTATTATTCTATATACGTTGGTCAAACTTATCTGTACTTACAGTATGTTTACTGTTGCTTTCCAGTTTACAGCTTGCTCATATTAAATTTGAAGCTTTATTTTCACTCTTCTCCTCTAGCCAAGGAAGTTCAGGTGAGCCACACCTGTTATAATTTTAAAATCCTTTGGTCTACATGCAGCAGCCTAGGTCACTAGGAAGAAGGCCTAGTGCTAACCTTTTAAAATGAGAGATTGGCACACATACTGAGAGACAAACGAACAGGCAGCAATATATGTTCTCAGTATTAGGCGTTGTGTTCACACCTTAATGATAAAATTAGCAGGTTTACTTTTGTACCAGAGGAAATACTGCTCTACAAAACTGCATTAATCTAGATAAACAAGAAAGGTGGTGAGAAGTAACAATCTTATTAAGATTACATTAAACTCTCCTATCATACCACGCATTGCAAATCAACAACAAATGTAATGGACACTTACCACCAACACCTTGAGCACCAAGTGGTTTTGATATGTTGACTCTAATCTATGATTTTCTGCACAAAGAACATATTTGCATTAACACTCATCATTTTATAAGTAAATCAAAATTCCAAGTAAAAGTAGCTATCGTATAAAACCATGCTTTGAAAAGCATTTTAATAATGACCTAACAAATGTGACATTTTAAAGCCTACATTTGGTTAATTGTTTTTTTTACATCGCCAGAAGGGACGGTACTTTTATTCATTGTAAAGTGTCCCTTATGCTGCTGTCTGCTCTCTTAGTTAAAATACAAGTCTTTTGTCCCCCTCCCCACAATAACTCACACCAATAATCTTCCTGTGCTGTGAGAGTTAATATGATGATACAAGAGTGCCAACTATGCCCACTCTTTCTGCCCCTCTCTTCCATTCATAGAAGCTGTACTATATGTTACATCAATGAAAAGTGCTCTATGAATGGAGGATGAGTAAAATGTTCACCTCCACAACTCAAAGCGCTTTTCATTGATGGACGCTATATTACAGCTTCTATGAATAGAGGAGGGAGGGCGGAAAGGGCGGGCATAGTCGGCACTCTTAATGGGTGGCTGTGACAGGACCAGTCGATCATAATAACTCTCCCAGAACTGAAAGATTACAGCTGCGGGAGTATGGAGGGGGCAGATGACTTTGGATTTCAACTTAGGCTACTTTCACACTGGGGCCGTCGGGCGTTATCTCTAAAGCGCCATTCGTTTTAGCGGCACTTTTAACCCCCGCTAGGGTTCGAAGAAGGGGTTAAAAGTGCCCTCGATGCGTCGCTTAGAAAGCGCTGCTCATACATTTCAATGGGCAGGGTAGTTTTGGGAGCGCTGTATACAGCGCTCCCAAACCGCCCCTAAGTTGCTGCTTGCAGGACTTTTCAGAACGTCCCGCAATCACACCACCCCAGTGTAAAAAGTCACACTGAAATGAATGGGAGGCGGTTTTTAACCGTTATTTAGAGGCTATTTCTAGCACTTGAAAGGATTAAAACATTTGGGACTTTATAGGAGGTGTAGGACATGATAATTCATAACCTCCATCTCTAAATTGCAAGCCTAGCTCGAAAAAGGAAAATGTGGGACTTTATATGAAGCATGCAATAACATGGAAAACAAGTACTGTATATACTCGAGTATAAGCCGAGTTTTTCAGCAAATTTTTTTGTGCTGAAAATGCCCCCCTCGGCTTATCTTGGGGCCACTTAGTGCTAGTGCTAGTTTCTCAGCCCCCCTAATTCTTACCTGAGCCCCATCTCGATCCAGCAATGTTGCATGAGAGTCTCGGCTGTCTGGGACTCTCCTACCTCATTGAGACAGAAACAAGGCTCTATGGTCTCCCACTGATGTCAATCAAGGTCAGAGAGCCAATGAGAAAAAGAGGGGCGGGGCAGATACAGAGCAGTGGCTCGGCTAGGGTGCCCCCACAGCAAGCAGCTTGCACTCTGCAGGAGGGAGGGGCCAGGTGCAGCGAAGAGGAACCTGAGAAGAGGAGGATTTGGGCTGCTCAATGCAAAACCGCTGCACAGAACAGGCAAGTATGATACATTTGTTTTTTTCTTATGAAAAAAAAGGAGGCTTTAGTTTCACTTTAAATGAGGGTTTCACCACATCCAAAAAAGAACGTATTTCAAACACCTGGAATTGGTCATAAAGTCAAAATTGACAGCGTTCCTCATATTTTAACAGTAAATAAAAGGCCATTGATCAGAGGCATAGTATAAATATATATGGCATACTATTATGTTGGATGGTATAAACATGTGGTGTGGTAGATGTGTAGACCCGCAATGTTCAGTAAAGACACCCCATTAATGCCATTTTGTATTTTGATCCAAGATCTTGTTTTTGAGGTCCACAGTAAGGCCTTCCATCTGTTGTCATTCACTCGGGCCAAACTTTGTCTAAGAGTGAGTGGGTTCAAGCTTTTCAAGGAGCTAGGGGTACAGGCCTTGTCAGCATTCAATAAATAGGAGTTTCTTGTATTTCCTTTGGGACATGGGTGTATGGTGAAGACATACAGCAGCAGGTTTATCAGAGAGAAACCTATGAGTTGTAGTATGATCTCCATAATTGGTTGCCAGAAGGGTTGTAGAGCAGGGCACACCCAGAAGATGTGCAAGAAGGATCCAGTATGTGTACCACAACACCAACACACTTCTCTATGTTGTGGGAGACGTTTGCCCAAGATTGAAGGCGTCCTATACTATCTGGTCACAATTTTAAAAGAGATCTCTTGAAATTTACTGCAGATTGCAGTCTTAGGGGCAAAGAAGAGTATTCCATTTTTCTGATCCTCCATAAATGTGAGGCGTAACTCTTTATCATTTCCGAATAAACCCTGGGTCGTTTTGGGAAAGGGCATTTGCTAAGAACTGGTTAGAGAGTAATAGTGTATGGCGCATTGCCCCGCGTTTAAGCAAATCTCCTCAATGGAGATAGGAGATTTGGGAAGAGAGTGAAGGAAGTGAGATAGTTGGTGCTAGCGTCTGGCTTCAGGTTCTGGGACCCCATGGGCTATAGAAAGGGCAGAGAAACCACACAAGGCCATGGCAATGAAGACTGATTTTTTTAAACTTAGGCTTTAAGGCAGGCCAGTGAAAAAATTAGCTCTGTCATCTACATTAAAATCACTCCATTATACTACAGTAACTTACATGTCTAATATAGGTTTTTTGAGTTTTTCTGAAGGGGAAAAGAGGGGTGTTTACACAATTGTATAAAGTTATCTAGAGCTATTCAAAGCAGACTTCTAGCACAGACAGAGCATGATCACATCTACATTTCCATTATGGCAAAAGGCAAAATCTGAATATTTAGAATTGGACACAATAGGAACTCAAATAGTATATACTGCAGGGATACAGAAATTTTAATAACTATGCAATTAAACTATGTTCCCAAACTGTCTTACTATGCGAGTTTAGAAATGCCTGTAGTTCTTTAACACACAAAAAGAAATATCAGCTATTTTTTAAAGAGGCACTGTCACCTTACCCATGCATGGCAAGGTACCAGTGTCTCTGCAAAGAGCATCCATCCACTCCCATACCAACAATTTCCCAAAGTTCCTTGCTATTCTGCACCTGGCTCTACTATGGGCAGTGTTGGTGAATTGGAGAAGCAGACATTTTACTCCCCTGGGCCACAGACCTGGGCATAGTCATAGAGGAGCAGGTCACATGCCGCCCCTCCTTACCTTCAAGTGCCATGTATTCTTTCCAGCTGTGGGGAAGCAGAAATCTGGAAGAGAGTGCTGGTAAAGTCAGGGGATGCCCTTTGCAGAGACACTGTCACTTTATCCTGTACATGCAAGGCGACTCAGTGTCTCTTTAATAATTTTTTTCCTGTAAGATTGACAGCATGTGCTTGTATATGTTGAATTTGACTGAACTTCAAATCAAGTCAGCTTTATATTGATGTCAGTACCTGCATATTTTAGTTATTTAAAAACAAAAAATATCACTTAGTTTGTATTGTATTTTTTGTGATTTACCATTTTTTAATACATAATTATTATAAAAATATTTCTAATATTCTTTCAGCTGTTCTGTTCTTAGCTATCTACGTGTAAAGTAAAACCAAGCTACTGACATATTTTGAATTAATTTCATACAATATCTAAAATAGACTGGTGATGAGGATTTTGACAGTCTGATGAAGAGGGTATGGGCACACATTGGGCAATCCCTTGGGAGTCTACAATTGGAAACAGGTTAAGAACTTCTGGCATAAATTAAAGGGAGACATTTCTAATTAGATTTGATCTAACAGAGAAAAAAGTGACAGTATAACCATACAGTATAGTGAAAAAGGACCAAAGCAATAAAAAAAAAAGCCCTCACTCCATTCAGTGCTTAGCATTACTGTGCTATACAAAGAACAAAAGAAATCTTACCATAACTTGTCAGGAATTCTGCTGCATATCTGTAAATACGATTCATAATCTCAATCACAATGGCATAAACTGTACTGGGCACATATGTCAGTACTGCGCTAGAAAATGTCTGATGTTCGTGGTTGTAGTTTAAGGCCCAGGCTTCCATATCAAAGTAAATCATCATCACATGAAGGGCCATATACAAGCTGAGGCACACAAAAGGCACAGAAATTAGATATGTTCTAAGGCGTCTTTTCAAACTTGAGTAAGTTGGCTCACTTTTTCCTGTGACAGGATTGGTACCCAATACACCATGAAAGCCAGGCCTGGGTTCCTCAAACTGCCTCTTCATAAGTAGTGAACCCCATCGGTAGGTCAGTGTTGCACTGTAACGCTTCCAGACCTCCAGGATAACAGTCGCCCATATCAGATTGAACATAGCAAATATCACATAGTTGTCATAGTTCTCCCATGTAAATGCATAATAAAGAAGTCCAACACTAGCCATTGGTAATAAGGCCCAAGTAAAATATTCTAAGAAGGCAAAGTATAAACCAATAGTATCTCCAAAATAATTCCGTATTTCATCTGCAAAGGAAATGTATAATTCATTAGCGATCTATGGAAGTGTAATAGCATATTCTAAAGACTGTAAAGCAAAAAGAACATATACAGAAATGTCCTGACTTTTGACATATAGGATGTAATCTGAAGTAAAATTACAGAAAAATATGTTTTTATTTTGCCCATTGTTAAACTTTTTTTCCAAAATGAAAAAAACACGTTGCCATAGTTGTTAGCCATCACCCTATTAGGGGATGTTGAAAAATTATGGATATACCAGGAGGATTAACAGGGAGTAAATATTAGAAAAAAGAAAACTGCATCATAAATGTCCTTTTCATGCCTATAGTAACACTGAAAGGATGTCTACAGTCATGAGAGAAACAGTACAGGAACAAAGTCAACTTTCAATTCCCCAAGCATGTAAACATAGTAGTATCATCATATTCTGATAGTTATAGCTGCTTCCACATTTTAAAGGACATGTTCAATTCGTAGGTGTGGGATTTTGAAAATTACTTAATTTTTTTTGCCCTTTTGTTTTATTTTATTTTTTAAAACAAACAAACATGATTTAAATGCAATCACTTTTACCTAAAAGCCTAGAGTCTGTTTCATCCACCTAAAAACAAGCTCACCCCTGCGAATGCCATGAGCTTGTGCTAAACCTTTGGAGTGCAATGACATATGGGACATGTCCTTGGCAGACAGTGGGATACACATAACCCTGTTGTACACACTGGTTGTCAAGCCATACTAGAGCAGGGTATACACTAGAAAAAAAGGAAGAGAAATCGCCGTACTAACACAAGATCTTGGTGCGGCGATCTCCCCCACCGTGCCATTGGCTGCTAACACTGACTGCATGCTGGTTTTCCAGCTTGTTCATTCGACAGAAGCTGGTCCCAAGATCGGCATCTGTAAAACAGATAGCTGTACACAAGGGAAGAAATGAATTACTCGCTGAGGCCTTTCTCCATGGCCACCAAGTCTTCCATTGCATTGATCTCCGCTACTGTCTGCTTCCAGAGTAAAGGGATGCAGCTTTTCGCCGCTGTGAGCAGGAGAGGCAAAATGGATCTCCTATAAACCTTACGAGGATAGGAGGGTTGCCGCTACCTCCCGGTCAGTGAATTTTTTAACTATGCAATGCACTTCTGTCCAAGAGGGCTGAAGGATACGACAAGACCAGAAGACATGAAGTAGCGATCCAACCGCTTCCCCACATCTCCAGCAAAGGTCCGTACTCCGAGGGAACATCTTGTGGATTTTTTCCGGAGTGTAGTACCACCGGGAAAGTATTTTAAATCTCGCCTCCCGATGTTGGGCGCAAATAGCAGTTTTGTGAGAAAAAAAAAAGGAGGCGCTGATCAATTTGTTTTTCTGTAAATTGCACTCTTAGCTCCCACTGCCATTTGGCAATACAAGAAGGTCTAAAGTCCACAGGTTGAGCTATCAGTAGTTGATAGGTAAGGGAAATAGCGTGTCTCAATGGAGACTGCTCCAGGCTCAACAATTCAAAAGAGGTTAGTTGCCTCCTGAAAGCCACCTAGGAGGGCAGAGAGCCAATAAAATGAGTTAGCTGTATTTTTTTCCAAAAAGAGAGCCCCGTCAAGGGCTGGATCATCTATAATTTGTTGCCTATTCTTCCACTGGCCATTGATGAGAGTGTCGGACCTGTGACCTTTCGACCTTTTTCAACTCAAGAAATCTAGGGTCATTGAGTCCTGGATTGAAGGCCGGGTTGCCAACAATGGGAGTGAGCAGAGAAGGGAGCGATGCGGAAGGCCTTCCGGGTAATCTGCCATGTTTCCCCCACCGTGGGATGATTCAATATCCGGTTTGGCAAGGGCTTCTGGCACCAGGGCAGTGACTCCAACCGGACCACTGTTAGGGTGTGCTCTATTTGTACCCATTGCTTTAGCATTCCGTGTCGACACCAGTCCAGAATTCTAGTTAGGTGGCACGTTATATAATAAAGGTTGGCATCCGGCAATGCGATACCTCACCTCAACTTGGGAAGTCGAAAGATGGTCTGCGACAGCCGGGGGGGGGGGGGGGGGTTTCTGGGCCCAGACAAATGTGAAAAAAGCTCTGTTCACCGCCCTGAGGAAAGAGGCAGGGATCCGTATAGGGATTGCCTGGAAGTGATACAGCAGCCGAGGCATGGTGTTCATTTTCACTATGCCACAGCCGGCCGAACCAGGAGAACAACCCATGCTGCCAATCCTGAAGGTTCTTTTTTATGGCTGTCAAGAGGGGGGAGAAGTTAAGGGGAAAGATCTCCTCCACCCTACTGGGCAGAGGGATGCCCAAATACTTAATGTGGGACAAGGCCCATTTAAAAGGGGAAGTCCACCTGGATCAGTGCAGCTAAGGAGGGAGGAAGTGCGACCTCCAGCGCCTCCAATTTCTGATAATTGATGCGGAAAAGCGACAACTCCTCGTACGTCCTCAGTTCCGCAAGCAGGTTCAGGATAGACACCAGGGGGATGGTCAAGAAAAATAGTAGGTCATCTGCAAATGCCGCAATTTTAGAAAAAAGGGTGGCATCCAATCATAGGCCCAAGATGTTAGGGTTCAAGGGTCAGGATAAATATCAGAGGCGACAGGGGGCACCCCTGTCTCGTTCCGTTCGTTATCTGAAATGATGATGAAAGGTGCCCATTGACTTTAACCCGTGCCATCATTCGTTCCCTCAGACCTATGCACCTAAGAGTCTTGAACAGAAAGAGCCAGCTCACCCTGTCAAACGCTTTTTCGGCATCAGTCGACAGGGGCAACACTGCAGTCCCTTCCCCCGCAGCATTATATGCAGAGAGAAAATGTGGGGTCAGAAGCTCCTCAAAAGGTCTTATAATATAGAAGGAAGCCATCTGGACCCGGGGCTTTTCCCAGTTGCATTCGTGCCATCGCCAGAGCCACCTCGTCTGCAGAGATGGGTTTCTCTAATTCAGCTAATTCCTCATCTGAGAGATGGGGGGAGTCCCGATCTTTGTAGGTAATCCTGTATGTTCTTCTGTTCGGTGGGTATCTACCCTTCAGATGTTGGGCACAGAAGATTATATAAAAAGAGGTATAATACCTCCGAAACATGGACCTTATTATGGGTATCGTTGAGAAGTTCAGGGATAAACGTTCGAGCTTGCTGGGCCAGCAGTTTTCCACATTTGTAATGTTCGTCTACACTTAGCAATCACAGCTTTTGACCTGTACAGAGCCAAGGTGCACAGTTGGATCCGCAAGGCTGTTAGATCTGCAAGAGCCCGGGCAGCTAGTTATTTTTTTTTATGGATGGCCTCTAGGGATCGGATTTTGTCCAACAGACTGCCAATCTGTTGCTCTCTAGCTTTCTTGAGTCGGGATCATATCTTTATCAAGAGACCCCTGATGCAACCTTTGTGCGCCTCCCAGACCATCACTGGGGCGACCTCTGGGTTTACATTAGTAGAAAAAAACTGCTGTGTTCTCCCTCTCCAGGTGGGCAACACGGAGCTCCAGGGCGCTCGCGTCTGATTCCTCCTTGCTCAGTCAGTCATCTAATCCATGAACCTCAGGGCGGAGCTCATGGAAGTCGCGACTATGCTGTTCCTCCACCCTCATGACCAGCACCACGTCTGCTTTCGTGGGGAGTGCACGAAGTAGGGCCCTGATGTCAGCATCGACCTGGTGTGGGAGTTTCCAAAGGTGCTCGGAGTGATGGGCGATGGGTTTAGGAGTGATGGTAGCCCCCCCCAGCGAGCTAGGCATGGGGCGCTGCGAGGCAGCCATTGATAGGGGAAGGTAGGACCGCAAGCTCCCTTCTGCCACGTGTCCCCTCCGGGGAGGCCGTAGGACGGGATCTATCCTGGAAGAATCGACTGATCGTGGGCTGCTGAGACAGCCCTGGTCCTCCTGTGTTTGCAGTATGTCATGGCAGATCAAAAGTGTTAGGTGGGCATTGCAGCCCTTTTTGGCGGGTCGGGAGCTCTAGCAGTGAGTGTCTTCACTCCGCTATGACAAAGCCACGCCCACGTCTTTTCTACCAGCTGTACCGCTCTGTGTCCCCCTCTGCTTCTGCTCGGCATCCCCTGTAATCTGACACTTGTACGGCTTGTCAGCACATAGTCTCCCCCCAGGGCAGCTTACCTGTCACTGCTCCAACTGCTTCCATGGTCTGCCTGACACACTCCTCCTCCGAGCCGCGGACTACCCTTACCGTTACCCTTGCCTCTCCCAGTCAACCTGTCACCTCTCGGTCTCCCCCGATCTACCGATCCCGCCTCCGCTGTCAGAGTCTATGGAGTGGCACTGCCCTCAATCACTCCTGTTCCTCCTTCCTGATGCCTGCGCCTGTCGCCGCCTCTCTTGGTCTCAGTGGGGGGGGGGGGGTGTTTCACACCAAACAGCTCAACAGCACCACCTGCCCAATCATTAAGTGAATCATTGGATCTACTCATTCCATTAATCAGCCCACTGGCCAGACACCAGAGGGTTGACTTACTAAAGGCAAATAGGCTTTCAAGGGAGGTTGTGCTTTGCAACAAAATTTTCCCACAGCATAGTGAATGTGGCGAAGTTTCGTTTTGCAGAGAATACCCATTCACATACAAGGAAATAAACAGCAATTTTACTTGCACATAACAGACTATGGAAGTTAGCAGAGCTTTACCCCATTTACTAAGCTGTGGGGCAAATTCCCTTGCAAACTGCAACTTTTATTGTAAAGTAGACAGCCTATTTGATTTTATTAAATCAACCCCATATGACACCAGCATCTGCACACTATTAGGTGATAAGGGGTCCAGGGCCATCATCTTCTCTGCTTCTTAAAGTACAGAAATATGGGACTGCCATTGGTCACGTGTTTCTGATGGTGCAAGTCCTAGGTCAGTCACCCTTACCCTTTCTTGTAAACCATTGTCCCAGAACTTGCAAAAAAAAAGTTGGAAATCAGCTCAGTCAATCAACTGTTTGGGGTCAATTCTAAGGGACTGTGCTGAAGGACTTTGATGGGCAAATGCAGCACACTTTTAATATTGGTTTTAGAATTCATAGTATTTGCACTTAGACCACATTAGATTCTTTCCCTTAGACTTGTAAAGGGGAGAGAAGCGGTTCTAACGCTAAAGGAAAGACACTGGTCTTAAAGAGCTGTGAAGCCATCACCAAAGTTGCAGTGGCTACATTTTTAACAGGGCTTCTGCACAAAGTGGGCACACAATAGGGGAAACTACAAGCAACTGAAATACAAAGCCTTGAAATTTACAGATAAAAAAAAAAAAAAAAAAAAAAAACATTTTACAACCTACCTGGGTATCAAAAATATTATTTAACTTGGTAAGTTTCATTAGTAGTGGAGAGTAATGAATGGTCTTACCTACAGGCTGCTGAGAAATAGTGGGCCGACCATACCAATTTTTAGCCAACACTTTTAATTTGTCTCTGTCATGTAATGGAAATATCTGGCGCAGAATACCACTGGTCTGCATTCTTCGAACTGAAATGGGAAGAGTGAAAATTATATTAAGACAAAAGAAAAGAGAAAACATAAAAAATTCGACAAAAATGTACATGTCAAACAAGTTACACTAATGTAGGCTGGACAATTTGGGTTTTAACTTTAAAAAGGGAAATATAGGCAAATATAAAAATACATATTTGATAAAGGCTGTCTCTAGCATTAACACAGCCGTTTTTAAAATTCTTCAAAATTTTTACTGTAAAATACTTTTCGTACCTGTTAATCCTGCTAGTATGTCCATTATTTTCCTCTTTCTATAAGAGACCAAGCTGCCCAGCAAAACTGGCATCTACAGGGTTTTGGACAAACTGTCAGAGGTGCTTAATTTTTTATTCATATGGTTTAACCATTTAAAATGCAGGGCATGTTTTTCATTTTTAAACACACAAATTAAAATCTGCATTTTTTTGATGGAAATTTACTTTACCAACTTTAGATTTTCTGAAAGCATGATATTTGCACAAATGTCAAATACACAGAATATGGAGCGGCCGTCCCCAATCCGGGGCACAGAGAAAGAGTGGAACTGTCAACTGTGTTCTAAATTACTGCAGCTAAAGAAAAGGGCTTTCATTTACAAAAACACAAGCTGAAAACAGCACAATCCATCTACTACACCTGCTGTCTTAGACAAGTGTAGTATCAGGTGTGTGCGGTTGTCAGCTTGTGTTTTTGAATGAAAGCCCTTTTCTCTAGCTGCAGTCATTCACAACACAAGTTGACAGTTCCACTATCTGCCTAAATAGCAGATGATTGCGACAGACCCAACCGGGACAAGGACTTTTGGAAGGGGCTAGCCTTCTACCTACTGATAATACCGCATGGAGGAGACCGGGGATTTTGTCTGCTTCTCCCGGTCAGAGCATGGAAAAGAGCTCAGTTCAGCATCTGATCCCATGGAGGGAGCAGATCATTCTCTAATGATGGACAACAATGTGATGAATGCTGAGAGCGAGGCTTGGATTAATTCTCTGGATAAAGACAAAGCTTTCCTTCTGGAGTGGATGGAAAGGTGTAATTTTTTTTTATTAATTTTTTAAATATGGCGACCCTCCTGCAGAGTGGGTTGGAGAACCTCCTCCACTTGGGACAGAACTATTTATCAACAATCTCCCTCAGGAAACGAAGATAACTTAATTCCACTTTTTTAGACTGCTGGAACATTGTATAAGTGTTTATAAAACTTGTCTAGTGGCCAAACACTTGAAGACAGCATGTGTAATGTACTTTGTGAAACCAGAGCTGTGGGCCTGTTGCCAGGCTGTCTGGGGTGGGCTGCCTGATTAATCAAAGCATTGTCTAGGGGCCTAGCTGTTAATTAGCTTCCTGGTTAATTAGTTCACTGTTTAATTAGGTTACTGTTTGCTACTACCTGTTCATTGGATGTACTGGGATATTACTGTTTAAAGTTTGCATTGTTTAGGATAATGTGATCAAGCTCTTATCTGAGTTTGTGTGGTATAAATTCTTTGTGAGTTTTCAATAGAGTCCCAGTTTGCACCTAAGCTAGTGTCGTCTAGTTCTTGGGTGCAATGTTCAGCTATAATACCTGGTTCTTGGTTCCAGAATGAAGGAAGCTGTATCTTGGCGGAAGCACCCAGATGGGTGCCATGTGGTCAGTTACAGTGATATACTTGGTTGAGGGAGGCATTGGAGACAGCAATCGTATATATATTCATTCCTGACATGTCTGCTTTTCCTGTAGCCATTTGATTTTGGAGTGCATACACTGGGGTTGATTAGCTAAAGACATATAGGCTGTTTACTTTGCAAGGGAATTTTCTCTTAGCTTAGTGAATGAGGTGACTTTCTGCTGACTATCGTCTTTCAATCATGTGCATGTGTGCATATCTTTGGGTACTCCAATGTTCAACATATTTATTAAGCTATGAGAAAAATTCCTTTGTAAAGCCTTTTTGCCTTTAGCAAATTATCCCCACTGTGACTAGAAATTAGCTAGAGGCAAAGATTCCCAGAAAATAACTTTTAGAATCTATTTCTATGGGGTGTGAAGCTTGATGGATGCAGTTTACAATCATGACTATAAACGCTATCAATTATTACAAGGTGGAGTTCCACAGCCATAAACAGTTTAGCCAGCCTGACTGCACCTCTAACATTTGGTTGTTCTCCAGATAATCTCTCAGCACCACAGAGAAAACACATTCTTGCCAACTGTTTTTATAGCTCAACATACTTTATATTATAAAGCGAAACTTCACATAAAATCAAAGGTTCTGCTCATTGTACTCCTCTCTCCGTCCCCCCACCATTAATGGAAAGATTTGATTGCTTGCCTAGTTTTGATAGGTACCAGCTCCCACTTCAGTTTGGATCGCCTAGGCAATCCTGGGAGAAATTCAGCCCATACCCCCTTTGCCCACAACCACCAGGCATGTGTCCCAGGAGGCTGCGGGTCCACTCAAGCCAGTAGGAAGTCACAGACAACTTCCCAGACTGAAGATGGCAGCCCCAGGGACCCGAAGACAGGTGAAGAACTGGCCCCAGTGATGACAGCGCTGGATTCCTAGGCAGCTAAGTACATGTTTATTAAAAGTCATGGAGCACCTATTTATTAAAAATAAGCTGCTGTCTGTTAATTTTTCTGAAAATGGCTAAAGTTTTTTGCTGGAGTACTTTTTTCCTCCACAACATCTAAAAACAGTCAATCAAAATATAACTCCACTTATCCCTTTGGGTGATCCATGTACATTGCAAGAATTTTACCAAACTTTGTTGCAGATTCCTACCTTTTGTTATTCTGAAGGAATAGCTGTTTGTCTGTGTCCATATGGAAAGTGAAACTAATGGAAGTGATTTCATAATTATCAATCAGCTGCTTCACTTGAAAGGCTCTAATGAGGAAAGTGGCAGGGTCTGCATCCCTAGACGTGATTTCCCTTTGGGAATATATAACTAAAAATTACATTTTTGTTATAGGGGGATGCCCAAAATCTGATATATATATCTTAGTGCAGACTTATGGGAAAATCAGTAAGCCAATCACACATATCTGGGGGGCGTTCTGTACATATTAGTGTACAGAACATCTCCAGGTAGCCATATTGCATTATATAAAAAAAAAAAAAAGGTATACCGCGCTAGATGATCAGACTAAGCGAACAACAGTGACAAAACACTGACATATCCTCATAGTGAAGAGAAAATAAAAATGCAAAAAGCCACGCTTATTCAAAATAAACCACAAAACATATCTAAGTGGCAATTCAGTGATTAATAGTGAATATTGAAAGGTGATATATATGAATCTAAAATTGGGTAATGATATTGATAATAAAAGTATATAAATATCTCTAGTACAGAAAAGATGCAATCTTGAATACACACAAGTTCTGAAGTGTAGAAAAAAGTTCCAGCAAAATGGAATATTCCAAAGCTTTTCCACCACCACCAAGGGAGTAGAAATTATCGGTGTAATGATCACTCTGTAAGTAGGAATTCCTACCAGAAGATGTGGACCTCCTGTAATAGCGAGGTCGTAAGCGCTTGCAGATATAGCCCTCTGCGGGGTGAGATGGTTAGCCTCGTCTCCAGAGCTCACTGGCAGTCAAGGACAGGCATCGGCGCCCCACTAGACCCCGGAAGTGTGGGTGATTTGTATTTTGTTTTCCGGCAGACGTTTTTTTATCCACATGAATTTTTTTGCTGTACGATTAATGATTTTTGGTTTTAACAATAAAAGAAACCTTTTAAATGATAAACACACTATTGGAGCCTCCTATTTTCCATACGCTCTGAGGCATCTGATCTATCAAGATTTCCGGATGAGAGTTGGGTAGTAGCTAGATTTCGCTGTTGCCTGTCCTTGATTGCCAGTGAGCTCTGGAGACGAGGCTAACCATCTGACCTTGCAGAGGGCTATATCTGCAAGTGGTTAAGACCTCGCTATTACAGGAGGTCCACATCTTCTGGTAAGATTTCCCACTTACAGAGTGATCATTACATGGATAATTTCTATTCCCTTAGTGGCAGTGGAAAAGCTTTGGAATATTCCATTTTGTTGGAACTTTTTTCTACACTTTAGAACTTTTGTGTGTATTCAAGATTGAACCTTTTCTCTACTAGAGACATTTATATACTTTTATTATCAATATCATTATCCAATTTTATATTCATATATATCACCTTTCAATATTAATCACTGAATTACCACTTAACCATATTGCATTGCATTTTACAGAAAATTACAGTGCTGCAGATTGAAAATTGACAGCTGTTCGAACCCTCCCCTCCTCTATACAAAATGAAAAAATTGGTTTTAGATAAAGCAAAGTATTTCTAAGGTTTCATGATCCATCACACTGAAAAGTCTATAATAAAAATGCTCTTACCTATCGATTTCCCAGGGTAAAGCTTGGCCTGTGAGTAACCTGGAATTGAAGTCTCATCTTGCGCTCTAAGATTGTCCAGCTCGTGTTTAATGATGTACTGACATTCACCCATTGTTAAAAAATCTTCTCCTTCATCTGTATAAAAAAGGCACTTTATGATTAGAAAAATATTTGCGATATACATTTGAACAGAACACTGAACAGAAAAAGTTTAGTTTATTCAGAATTTTATCTTCAATCTTTGTTTAATCACTTGCCACCCAGGCCAATTCTGTCACTTCTCTCCTATGTAAAAATCATCATTTTTTTTGCCAGAAAATTACTCAGAACATTAAATTATTTTTTAACAGAGACCCTAGGGGATAAAATGGTACCCGTTGCAACTTTTTATCTCGCATGGTATTTGCGCACCAATTTTTTTAACATTTCATGCATTAAAAAAAAAAAAAAAAAAAAAAAAAAAAAACAACACTAAAAAGTTAGCCTGATATTTTTGCATAATGTTAAAAGGTGATATTACGCAGAGTAAATAGATACCCAACATGTCATGTTTAAAATTGCGCACACTCATGGAATGGTGCCAAAATTTGGTACTTAAAAATCCCCATAGACAACACTTTAACATTTTTTACAGGTTAACTGTTTATGGTCCTACAAAGAAGGTCACCTAGCAGAACACCATGGTTGAATAATATACATTTATTATAGAAAATGCACCATCATAAATTCCAAAAGAAATATTATTGAAATCCAAGTGAAAAAACAATCTTCTACACAAATTTAAAAAGACAACGTTGCCTTAGGACTGAATGCAGCTGCACATACATCCATACACTCCAGCAATCGCACTAGTTAATCTAGGTGTTTGAATAAAAATTTAACATGCAATGCCACTTTAGGAAGTCGCAAGACTAAGGAAATTTCCATACAAAATATTTTCTTACATATGGTCTGTCCTGGACTATTCCAACCTTAAGCTACTCTTGAACATCCACGCCAGTGAATATATACACTTTAGTACTATCTAGGAATTGTATTGACCTACTGAACTCTTATTTGCATTTAATGCGATTTTTTGCCAATTTCATTTTAATACCTAGATTAACTAGTGCGATTGCTGGAATGTATAGATGTATGTGCAACTGCATTTGGTCATAAGGCAACGTTGTCTTTTTAAATTTGTGTGGAAGATAGTTTTTTTACTTGGATTTCAATAATATTTATTTTGGAATTATTAAGGTGCATTTTCTATAATAAATGTATCTTATTCAACCATGATGTTCTGCTAGGTGACCTTCTTTGTAGGATTCCCTTCCTTCCTTTTGCATAGTCTTTGTTCTGGTCACGTGGACTGCGCCATCTGAGGGCTCATACGGCGATAGGTTGAAACAGTATACGTATGTATGGCCTTTCAAAAAGTCGGTTTTACCTGGATCAACTGCTTAAACAAACTTTATACCTGTTTAGAGTTACAGAGCGGGTCTAGTGCTAGAATTATTGCTCTCGCTCTAACGTTCATGGCGATACCTCACATGTGGGGTTTGAGCGTCGTTTACATATGTGGGTGCAACCTATGTATGCATTTGCTTCTGTGAGCGAGCACACGGGGACAGGGGAGCTTTACATTTTGACATTTTTTTTATTGTTTGTTTTACTTTTATTTTTCTATTTTGACACTTTCCTTTTAAAAAATGTTTTGATCACTTATATTCCTATTACAAGGAATATAAACACCCTTTATAATAGGAATAGGGCATGATAGGTCCTCTTTATAGTGAGATCTTGGGTCTTTAAGTCCCCAGATCTCGCATCTAGGCTGGAAAGCCTAAAATAAAATAAAAAAATAAATAAAAAAACAACGATCTTGGCTTCCCAGACCAGGCATCAGCAGTGTTTACAACTGCAGAACCCAGGTGTGATGTCATAACATTGAGCCCGGCCTCCAAAAGTACATAGAGACTGCTGGGGACCATCTGGCCTGTGATATTCTCTATGGTGAACTTTGGTGCTGGTGGATTCCTTCGCCGGAAGCACCAGAGGGCGTCGGGGAAGGGGGGGATTAATTCAAATTAACTTTTCCCCACCGTGACCCTTTCCCTCCCCGCTATATTGAAGAACAGATTTTTTTCACTTCGCTCCCCACCATCAATCTTACCTAGGCAAGAATGACATGCCCCTGCTCTTGCTTGCAGCCTCCCTGTCACATATCTTAGGAGGCTGAAGAAGTCTGAAACACAGTTAACCCTTCTTTTCCAATCGATAAAATTGCAACATTTTAAGCAGAAATCCACTTATAAAATTGAAGGCAAGATAGAAAAGACAAGGCCCCTTCCATTTAGCTCTATTTATTGACCTGTAAACTTATTACAAAATGCTATTATAAGTCACAGAGCTACCTAATGTATACAATTTATTAAATTATATGTAAATGTTCCTACAACTGTAAAGAATTTGAGATATGTAGCTTAGTAATGTAAGCTTGCTCTGCAGGTCATTGTTCTGTTGGAGCTGCTGTTTAAGTTAAAGAGCAACTACAGTCTGCTCACATAATTTGTAATAAAAACATCTTTGCCATTCTGAAGCTTCCCTCCAACCAATTTGCGTATTATTTTATATATACTGTGATTCTGTACTTGCCAAATATGCTGCAGAAATCTCCCTCCACTAAGTCTGGCTGCAGTTATTTTAACTGTGGGCAGCTGAAGCTGCTGCCTGTTCACTTCCTGGATTTACACAGAGGCACACCTCCAGCTCTGCAGCTCTCATTGGCCCTTTTATGACTCACCCCCGTCCCTTCTGGCAAACTCTTAGAAGAGTGAGGGAGACAGCTGTGCATGATGTTATAAGCCTAGGCTAATGACCAGACAAGAGACAGGAAGTGGGCTATATAAAGGTATTTACTGGCAGAAAAAAAAATGTTTTACTTTACAAAGTTAAAAACAACAAGGGCAGAAGATTTAATAGATGGAAAGATGAAAAAATTACTGAAAGTCCACTTTAAGACCCCTTTTACACTGGAGCGTTTTGCAGGCTCTATATCATTAAAAATAGCGCCTGCAAACCGCCCTAAAACAGCTGCTCCATTCACTCCACTATGAAAGCCTGAGGGCTTTCACACTGGAGCGGTGTGCTGGCAGGACGTCAGAAAAAGTCCTGCCAGCAGCTTCTTTGGAGCGGTGAACTCACTGCTCCTCCACCGCTGATCCCCATTGAAATCAATGGGGCAGCGGTGCGATACCGCCGGCAAAACGCTGCTCCGGCGGCAATTTGCAGACGGATTTAACCCCTTTTTGTCCGCTAGTGGGGGTTAGAACCACACGGCTAGCGCTTTACCGCTGATGCCGGTGGTGGCACTGTGTGAAAGGGTCTAAGGGTTGATGTTCACAGGTTTTGGTTTGCATCTACTATATGGGGGTTCTAATGCAGTCATTTCATTTGAAATCACTGTTTTGCAGGTCTAGAAGGTAAAAAAAAAAAAAAAAAAAATGAAGTATTTTGTCAAAGAGAAAACTTTTAGCGGCTAATAGTAATAAAAAATGTAAGCTTGCTGAGTTCTAAACTTTCTTCTTCGGGTATTTTAACAGATAAAAAGCTGCACTTTACTGCCTTCTTTATTTATGAATTTGGAATGAAAAAAAGAAGAAAGAAATGCCAAAATTAGGGTTGTCCCGATACCACTTTTTTAAGACCGAGTACAAGTACCGATACTTTTTTTCCCAAGTACTCGCCGATACCGATTACCGATACTTTTTTTAATGTCATGTGACAGTTTTCAAAACACAATACAGACTAATGATATCTTCTTAATCTTAACGCACTGATGGGAACTGATAGGTGGCACACATTGATGGGTGGCACGCACTAATAGGTGGCACACATTGATAGGTGGCACGCACTGATGGGCACTGATGGGTGGCACACACTGACGGGTGGCTGCATGGGCACTGGCTGGATGGCACTGATTTATGGCTGGCAGTGGCACTTATGGGCAAGAGGATTTAGTTTTGCTCTGCAACGCCCATCTTGGTACACCTAGCACTCAGCCTCAATAAAGCAGCAGCGGACATCTTGTTACACCCAGCCCCAACTATATGGGCTGGGTGTAACAAGATGTCCGCTGCTGCTTTATTGAGGCCGAGCGAGTGCAGGGTGTACCAAGATGGGCGTCGGGATTATCAACCACGTGGCGTGTAACGGCAACACGGAGCGTCACTTGTATTACTGAATGTGACGGCTCCGGTCGCCGATCAAGTTACATCCCTGCTGGGGACACGGAGTACTCACTCTCCGCTCGGCGTTCCGTACTGTGCCCTCCGCTCCGCCCGCTGACTCCGCCCTCCGCACCAGCCGCTGACAAGGTATCGGCTAAGCATCGGGAGCATTTGTGCGAGTACAAGTACTCGTGCAAATGCTCGGTATCGGTCCCGATACCGATACTAGTATCGGGACAACCCTAGCCAAAATGTCTTTGAATTTGCAATATAGTACAACACATGAGAAAATGAGACTGTTCCTGTGGAAACAATCAGTATTATTACTGCAAGATAAGGAGGCATAGGAATTTATCACAACTTTTATGAGAAGTGTTGCTGCCACCAATTTCAAAACAGTCTTTTTCTTTTCTTAAAATTGTAAGTTTTCTCAGTTTCATTTGATGTTTTCTATTTCTATTTTCTATTGTGAATAAAATATAGGTTCATGAGATTTGCAAATCATTGCATTCAGTTTTTATGTAGACTTTACAGTGTCCCAACTTTTTGGGAATTGGGGTTGTATTATTACTTCACTACTTCTTTACTGATTACCAAACCACAACGTTCACAACTTGCTTGCTGTGGAGTTGGAAGGGCTTAGAATTTATACAAGGGCCCGAGATATTATACTCTACAAAGTAAAATTTATATTGAAAAAAAAAAAAAAAAAATCTAAACCCAAGAACAAAAACGAATAATACTGAGCAATACCAGATGTGGTGGCTGCATTAGTTTTCATTTTAAAGACCCCCCCCCCCCCTTTATTTTCACCTGGTGATCCTGACAGTTACGTTCTTCCTGTCCTAAGGTGACTATATTCACTCACCTTACTGTATCTATGGAGAAGCAGCATTGGCACCCTAGGCTCTCTCCTAGTTTGGACTATATATCGTCCTCTTTTTATCACCATGGGGTGTGGGGGGAAGATTTGTGGTTTACAGAAGACAGCTTAAAAGTTAACGTTGTTTGTAATTTTAGTTAGGCTCCCAAGAAGTGACAAGGACACTGCAATTCAGGCAACTGTAGTTGCAGAAAATTTTCTTAGCAGGAAAAAAAGAGAGTTAATAAACTAAACACACGAAAGGAATGGTAAGCTGCAATATTAGAAATCTGTGCACTTGGGTTAATATATACTTTAACTTCCTAGACTGCTGTCCCCATTTTTCCAGGCAACCTATGGCCACAGCACTGGTACTTAGTAGTGTACTTACTAAACTGGCAGCTCTACTACTACCTTGATGTTGGCATATTTTATGATGAGATTATCGAGACATATTATCACATTCAACACTGCTGGATGTTGCCAGGGTGCCTCATCAAGATTTTGCTATAGCTCCCGTGGTCTGAATTCATCCTTAAAGCTCACAGCAGAAGCACTGAAGTCAGTCTCTCAGCAGCTCAGCTCACCATGTTCCCCCAACCAGAGGTCCCACTCTGTGTTCCATTAGGGTTTAGGAGGTCTGTTGAGTCAGCACAGAGTGAAGATGGAGCAGAGCTGCTGAGAGAACAAGTTCAAGACTTCATGCATTGCTCCACAGTGACTGCAAATACATATGTGGCTGAGGGCTTGTTTAAAACGCTTTTTCTGCTTGTTAACAATATGAAATATTTGAATATCCATAGTCTGGCCCCAGGTTCACCCGGTAAACTGATATTTCTGGATTAAAACCTGCTGGTTTATGTCTTAGTCAAGGAAAGTGCGAATGCAAGACAATAAAAGTGTATATAGTCCCGCTGGTACTCAGGACTGGGGTGGTGGCAAAAAAATATCACCATCCAGTAGTGTATAGCATACGTAGAAAAAATTGCTGCTCAACCCTATCCAGTCTATGTGGTTAAAAGAGGTTGTAAACATAAAACATTATTTTTTTTCATAAAAAATAACAAACATACCTATACTTACCTACTCTGTGCAATCGTTTTTCAAAGAGCAGCCCTGATCCTCTTCTTCAGGGGTCCCCCGCCAGTGCTCCAGGCCCCTCCTCTTCATCGGGTGCCCCCACAGGAAGCTGCTTTCCCTGGGAGGCACCTGTGTGGGCTCGCTCCCAAGTCCCGCTGGTGCGTCCATTGACACAGACAGCGGGACTAGGCCCCAACCCCCGCTCCCATGTCACTGAATTTGATTGACAACAGCAGGTGCCAATGGCTTCTACTGCTATCAATCTGTAAAATGAGGAGAGAAACGGTGGCTGGAGCTGCAGCGCTCGTGCACATCGCTGGATTGGATCAGGCTCAGGTAAGAAAAAAGGGGGGGGGGGGGTCTAGGGGGAGCTGCAGTGCAGAAGTTTTTTTCACATTAATGCATAGGATGTATTAAAGTGAAAAACCTTGAGGCTTTACAACATGTATAAAAGTTGGCCTTAGCCTTTCACTACTCCACACACCATGCCCTCTGACATGTTTCGCCCCACTCAACGATCTCTTTTGACTAAGCCCTGTTGGGTGGGGCCAAACATGTCAGAGAAGATGGTGTGTGGAGTGGTGCAAGGCTAAGGCCAACTTATACATGTTAAAAGAGAGGCATGGGTTTTTTCTTCTTTTTTTTTTTAAGAATCAATAGGTGGGTGCAGCATCGGTCCCTCTGCACCTCTACACTGAGTACTGACCGATCGAACACCACAGATCACTCGGTTCTCACAGCTCCACAAGCATAGATCTGCAGGCTGTCAGTCACAGCTCTCTGCTCATCCTCCTCCTTGCTCAATGGAGCTCTGGGCTGTGGGCTGTGGAGGGGACGGGGCGGTCGGCTCAGCCTCTCAGCAGCTCGCAGAGAGGCTGATCTGGTTGTCGGTCCAGGTATCTGGCAGAACCCGACTCCATGGTCATGACGACGCAGTGCCTGGACCGACTTTTGTAAGGTCAGCAGTGAGCCGACTTCAGCCTGCTCTCTGCTGAAAACGGGTCACAGGATTGCAAAACGAACTGCACTCCTGTGATCCATAGGAGAAGCCCAGCCAAAATGAGGTTTGGCTGTACTTCTCCTTTAACCACATAGACTGGATAGGGTTGAGCTGAAACTTTTCTACGTTGGTCAAGGAAAGACTGTAGGTGGTGCTGGGCTAAATGATAGTACAGCTGATTGGGCTTCCACGCTGAAATGAGGCATTGTATTCTGCTTGGGGCTTTTGCATAAACTTCACAGCAAGCCCAATATTACTGGTAATAAAGCAGAATCCAGCATTGCAAAATAAAATTCAAATCTTTGTTGTAGTAATAATACAGAAAACCAAATCTTACTGTCAAAATTTTTGAAGTCCATTCGGTTGGTGTACAAAAAAGTTCTCATAGTGCCATCCAAGCTCTCCTTCACAAAACTTGCTGCCTCTGCTCCAATAAGAAGCCGCTTTGTAGATGCTCCTACGACATAGATGGACCCCTTCTCTTCTGATATTACCTCTGGTTTTATCAAAAGCTGTGCACCTGAAAGAAGCATATAACCATCCTTTATACATCGGCTACATAATTCACAGACTCCAAACAGGAAGACACTTTTATTAATACAGGTTCTATATTTAATATGTACATACTGTTGCCACTGATTTTATTGGAAACAAAGTACTATTTTTTCTGATGTCTGTTGACACTCACTGGAGGGTAATGTAAAGGCACTTATACTCCTCTCTGACACGCTGCGTGAACTAAAGCACAGCCATGGGAAAATGCCCATAAACTTTTTAGCAATAAAGAAGTTAGGATTAGGATCCCCCAAAAGATGAAGCTTATAATACCAACTGCTACGAAAAAAAGTGCATTGTCATCCTGAACTAGTTGTGGATTGGAGATGCCATCTTTTTCCAGGTCCATGATACTGGCATACTAACAACAGAATCAGCAAATTCCATGTATGAGTATTGGCTTCTTCCAGTTTTTTAGAGTAATGTACGTGTTGCAGTCACAGTACATTTTCAGAAACACACGTAGTTATTTTATTTATTTTATATATATTTTTTTTTTTTTTAGAGAGCACCTCCTCCAATCATTTAGCTAAATTAGATTTGTCAATTGTGAGTGTCTGTGTAGCCCGAGTTCCTACTATTAACCATTTCAATACTGGGCACTTTAAACCCCTTTCCTGCCCAGGCCAATTTTCAGCTTACAGTGCTGTCGCACTTTGAATGAAAATTGCACGGTCATACAACACTGTACCCATATGACAATTTTATAATTTTTTTCACACAAATAGAGGTTTCTTTTGGTGGTACTTAGTCACCACTGAGTTTTTTTTTGTTTTGTTAAACAAAAAAAGACTGAAAATCTTGGGGGAAAAAAAAGAAAAGCGTGTTTTTCTTGGTTTCTGTTATAAAACGTAACAAATAATCTTAATTCATAAATTCATAAAATACATACATAATCATAATACATAAGTTTAGGCCAAACTGTATTCTGCTACATTTCTTTGGTGAAAATAACCCAAATGAATGTATATTATTTAGTCGGTAGGACTATGATTATATATATATATTTTTTATATATATATATATATAAAATATAAAATATATATATATATATATATATATATATATATATATATATATATATATATATATATATATATATTATATATAATTATAAAAATGTATCAATCCTGATTTACTGACGTCCTCATTTCTTGAGACCAGAAAATGCCACGACAGTACAAATATCCCCCAAATGACCCCTTTTTGGAAAGTAGAAAGTCCAAGGTATTTAGTAAGAGGCATGTTGACTTATTAGAAATTTAAATTTTTGTCACAACTTTTGGAAAATAAAGAAATTAAAAAAATAAATGTATTTTTTTTTTTTTTTTTTTGCATACTGTCATCATAACATGTGCAGCGGTGATCAGGGACTGGTGACAGTATTTAAAAAAATAAAAATAAAAAAATAATAAATGTTTTAATAGTTTTGTATTTTCTTTGTATACTGTGACCAAAACAATACAGTGTTACCATAGCAACACCAAACTACCCTGGGGAGGTGATCATGATTTTTTTTTCTACAAACTAAGAGTGCTTATAACAATGAGTTTCGCTGCTATAAGCAAATATTTTTATATTTATTTTTTATTTCTGATTGAAAACTATTCCTTCAGTATTTACCATTGAGATTAGCTGTGAATGGCCACAGCTTATAACATGGTACAGATAAGCTGTGAATAGCCCCCTCTTTACCATGCAATTACTTTGACCAATCACGGTCCTTAAGTGGTTATACACTACTAGAATTTTGCTTGACATTTTTTGTTTTAAAGCGGAGTTCCACCCTAAAGTGGAACTTCCGCTTATCGGATTCCTCCCCCCTCCTTTCAGGGGGGAGGGGGGTGCAGATACCTGTATAATACAGGTATCTGCCCCGCCCATATCCGAGGATGCCCGCCCATATCCGAGGGTTCCCGTTGTGTCTTGGGAAACACACAGTTCCCAGGACACAACGGGGACCAATAAAGACGCACAGTGCGACTCGCGCATGCGCAGTAAGGGAACCGGGCAGTGAAGTCGCAAGCTTCGCTTCCTGATCCCCTGACAGAGGATGGCGGCGGGGCAGCCGAGAGACGAGCGGTCGCGCGTCATCTTCTGCCTACACCGCTGGAACCTGGAACAGGTAAGTGTCCATTTATTAAAATGCAGTTAAAATGCTGCAGTATTTGTAGCTGCTGACTTTTAATATTTTTGGTGCGGGTGGAACTCCGCTTTAAGAACGTTTGTTTTTCTAAACACGAATGGTGTCAAATTGACATTCGTTGACGAGACAGTGATGAGAAAATTCGAAGGAGCAGGATGGAAAATTTCTCCTTAAAATGCATGAATTTCTAACAGTGAATGTGATTTTCATTACGTAAAGTCTATTCATTCCAAAATCGAATGTTAAAGTGACTGTACAGGCAGAAGGTTTTTTATCTTAATGCATTCTATGCTGTGTGCATCTGTGTGCAGATCCCCCCTCAGCCCCCTAATACTTACCTGAGGTCCATCTAGATCCAGCAATGTTGCAGGAGTGTCTCGGCTGTCCGGGACTTCCCTTCTTATTGGCTGAGACAGCAGCATGGCGCCACTGGTTCCCGCTGCTGTTAATCAAAGGCAGTCGGCCAGCCAGCCAATGAAGATAGAATGGGAGCGGGGCCTTGGATCCATGTCTGAATGGACACAGGGAGATGTGGCTCAGCTCAGGTGCCCCCCATACCAAGCTGCTTGCTGTGTCAGCCTATTAGTTTACCACTTGCCGACCAGCCGGCACAGATGTACTGCGGCAGAATGGCACGGCCGGGGCGAAAAAACGTTACCTTAAGTTGCTTCACCCTGTGGCCACTAGGGGCGCCCGCTGCTCGCCCCCGGAGCAGATGCGAGTGCCCGGCGGTCGCAATGGCCGCCGGGCTCCCGCGATCGATTGTGACCCAGCAAGAACCGGGATCTCTGTGTGTAAACACAGAGATCCCGGTTCTCTGAGGGGAGAAGAGACTGATTGTGTGTTCATACAAAGTATGAACACCGATCTATCTCTTCCCCTAGCAAGTCCCATCCCCACACAGTTAGAACACCTTGATCGCCCCTAGTGTTAACCTCTTCACTGCTGGTGACATTTTTACAGTAATCAATGCATTTTTATAGCACTGATCACTGTATAAATGCCAATGGTCCCAAAAATTTGTCAAAAATTTTCCGATGTGTCCGCCATAATGTTGCAGTCCCGATAAAAAAAAAAAAAAAAATATAATAAAAATGCCATAAAACTATCCCCTTTTTGTAGACGCTATAAAACTTTTGCGCAAGCCAATCAATATACGCTTATTGCATTTTTATTTACCAAAAATATGTAGAAGAATACATAATCGGCCTAAACCAAGGAAAAAATAAAAATGTATATATTTTTGGGGGATATTTATTATAGCAAAAAGTAAAAAATATTGCGTTTTTTCCAAAATTAAATCGCTCTTTTTTCGTTTAAAGCGCAAAAAAGAAAAACCTGCAGAGGTGATCGAATACCACCAAAAGAAAGCTCTATTTGTGGGGAAAAAAAGGACGTCATTTTGTTTGGGTGCAACATCGCACGACCGCGCAATTGTCAGTTAAAGCGACGCAGTGGCGAATCACAAAAGTGCTCTGGTCAGGAAGGGGGTAATATTTTCTGGGGCTGAAGCTGGTAAATGGGCTGAGCGGCCAATGCTAACTGCATAACCCGGTCTGCAGCAACAAACTGCAGGATTCTTGCCGCAGGCATCTATAAGCCACAACAAACCCGCCGTGTGAAAGGGGCCTTACGATGAGAAATAAATAGTGGGTGCAACATAGAGAAATCACCAAAACTGATGTACAGACCTGATCTGTATCAGCAGTATAAAGGGACAATTTAATTAGAACATTTCCCTACTCCTCCCAGACAGAGCCTGCTGAACAGCTTTAGATTCCTTTTATGCTATTTTTGTCTTCACCAAAAGGACAACACCCTAGACACAGCCCTTTCTGCTCTACATATTATCAAGAGAATGGCCAACTCAGACATTTGTTCTTGCTGGCATACACAGCAATGGGAAATACACTACAAGTAACAAAGTAAGGCTTTGTATGCACGAGTGCCTAAAGGAAGTGTATGGTGTGATTTTCTTAGATACACTCTATGCAGCTTGATGCAGAAGTTTATGCTGAGCTACATAGTCCAATACAGACGATTACCACTAAAACGAAAGTATCCATTCGCTGCCAATGAAAGGGGGCCTTCTGCAGTAGAGTGCTGGGTGTGCATTACACAGACTAAAGGCCTGTACACACAATACGAAAATCGGATGGCAAAATTCATACGGCGAGCTGTCTGTCGATTTTCGGATCGTTAGTACGGTGCTTTTGACAGCCAAATTCACTTTTTCGTCAGACAAAAGCTGGATGTGCAGACTATAACATTTTTGTCGGATGTGAACGCAACATCTGATTTTCATTTCATTAGTACGGTTTTCGTATGAAAAAAAAATCATAAGAGCAAGACTACGCATGCTTAGATATGAAAGAATACATACAAAACTATTCAACACGTTATGTCACTTCTGACGTTGTATTCTGTCGTGCGAAAATTTTCGTATTGTACTTCGCATGCCACAAAAAACGAACGTTCGGTCATCCGAAAATATGATTTTGTGTACGAGGCTTTAGACCTCGTACACACTATTCGATTTTCTGCAGATTTTTGTCTTCAGATTTACCAAAACCTTATAATATGAGGTCAAACCTGTCAGGGCTGGGCTCAGCCCTTCCTTCTCTGAGCTGGCCGCTCAGCTGTCGGCTAATTGCCAGCTCCCATCTCTCTCCACGGTTACTCAGCTGTTGATGATATCCTGCTCGTCAGTCCTGCCTACTTAAGCCGTCCAGTCCAGAGGATCTCTGCCTTTGCCTTGGTCACATCACAGAAACGTTCTCCTGTGATCCTGTTCAAGACTTGCTTTGCTGACATTCCTTCTGGCTCCAGATCCTGCTTGCTTTTTCACTACATTGATCCCTGACTTCTAGCTTGGCTGACTATCATGCAAAAAGCATGAAAAAATGCATTGGTGTGAATGGAGCCTAATGCCTTGTACACACGGTCGGAATTTCCGACGGAAAAAGTCTGATCGGATTATGTTGTCGGAAAATCCGATCGTGTGTGGGCTCTATCGGAATTTCCGACGGAAAAAGTTTGAGAGCTGGATCTAAAATTTTCCGACAAAAAATCCGATCAGACTTTTTCCAATCGTGTGTCGAGAATTCCGTGCCACGCATGCTCAGAAAGAAATTGTAGACGAAAGCTATTGGCTACTGGCCTCTTCGTAGTCCTGTCGTACGATCAAATTTTTCGACAACTTTGTGCGACCGTGTGTATGCAAGACAAGTTTCGACCAAAATCCGTCGGATTTTGTGGTCAGAGTGTCCGACCGTGTGTACAAGGCATTAGACAGAAAGTAGCTGCCAAGAGGCTGCTAGAAATCAGCAGTGCTGATATGCAATAGAAGATAAAAAAGCCTGAAATTATGATATTCAACTGTTATTGCTTCATATATAAAATGTTTTTCTCTTCTTGTATTGATTTAAATGTAATAAAAAATAATTGGAAAAAAAGCCTGAAATCTATTTTATTTGTCTGAAGTGACAGTTGAATAGGATATACAGTAATTCAGCAAACTAAGCAGCCAATTTAAAATAGATATCGCTGTCCACTTTTGTTATACTCCACAGAGTTACTCCATACTGGGGCTCATTATTAAAATGTAGGTCACGGTATAAAGGCTGCCACGTGTGCTTTTTCTTTTTTTTTTAAAACAGTGGTATGAGCATGTTAAAAGGATAAGTTCACTTTTTAACCAAAAAATATTAAATGCACTTTTTATTTTCAGAAGCGATCATCCGATAATCTGATCATTAGTACACAGCTTTTGAGAGCCGATTGAATAATTTCGCATGGACGATTGCAAAAGGGACAAACATGAAGCTATTTCTTGTACGATACCAGAACAAACTAACTTTTTTTAACCAACTGCCCACTGGGCACTTTCACCCCCTTTTTACCCAGGCCAATTTTCAGTTTTTAGCGCTCTCACACTTTGAATGACAATTGCGTGATAATGCAACACTGTACCCAAATTACATTTTTATAATTTTTTTCACACAAGTAGAGCTTTCTCTTGGTGGTATCTAATCACTGCTGGGTTTGTTTTTTACAAAAATAAAATAAAAAAATTCTTAGTCTGTCAGTAAATTTTGTAAATAAGTCGTTTTTCTCCTTCCCTGAGGTGCGCTGATGAGGCGTCACTCATAGGCTGCACTGATGGGCACTAAAGAGCAAGTACTGATGGGCACTAAAAATGAAAAGCTTCTATAGATGAGCT
>CM053030.1:392434764-392526009 GCA_028564925.1 Lithobates sylvaticus
CGCCAAAGGTAACACCTCCCCTTCCGACTGCCTTGCCATGTATACTGGGCTCCATTACTCCACCTGCAGACCTTGGATCAGATCTGTGCTCCATTAGCTTCAGTGGAAGGCAGGAGAGACTGATGTAAAGTAAAGTAAAGTAAAGAGAACCTGTCATTACAGTATGCTGTCACATAGGGGACTATTTGGCTCTCTATGAGATTGAAATAAAGTTAATTGTTTTAGAAAAAAAGAAAGTAACATATATTAAAAAAACACAAAGAAATGTTCAGTCTTCTTTCTCGCAAATGTGCATCTAAGAACATAAATGCATATGGCAGGTGTGCCTTTATAAGAAAACGATGACTGTGCTACATGGTACATGGTACATATCACTGTGAACATTGGAGTGGGAGCAATAACTCTAGGGCCATCATTCCCTGTCAACTCTAGAACAAATAACTTGTAAAGGATTTTACAAAGGAAGTGACTCCTATAGACTATTTTGGGTACCAAAGTCTATCGCCATTTCATGGGTGTTTGCAATTTTAAGAATTGATGTGTTGGGTGTCTATTTACTCATCGCAGCTTCTTTTTTTTTTTTTATAATCATTTTATTCAATTTAAGAATAGAAGAAGAAAAAAAATACAATATTGTATACAGGTTATACGAAAGGTAAAATTGTAAAGTACAAGGATATAAATCAATAGTCATATTAACAAAATTGATGGTGGAATAAGAGGGAAATACCAGGATGAGAAGGGTCAAGTGTAAGTATCTGTGTCCCCCTTACATAAGTGGTCACTGCCCCCCCATAATGCCGGTCAGTATCTCCCCCAACACTGGTGGTCGGTGTATCCTTTCCCCCAAACAGCAGGAACTTCTGATATTTGCTGTGGTGGTAGCAGCCAGGCAGGTGGATAAGCAGACAGACAGAAACTGTAGCATAATATATCAAGGCTCAGCACCTGTTTGTGCCAGTGAAAACACATTGGCGCAGGTTTGAGGACAGGGCCACCATCCTCGCCAGTAAGCCAGGTTGCCAAGTAAATTGCAAGGACTGCATGCTTTAGCTCAAATAATATGACAGGGTCAGGCAAAAAATTATAAAATAAGTAGCAGGTGGTTTGCAAAAGGGTTCGAGGGGCACTGTGCTGGCACCTTTGTTTCCCTAAGGCAACAGCAGCCTACTGAATGGGGATTCTATGGGAGTGAATAGGCAAAATGCCCACAAAATGGACAAATACCTAAAATTCGAATTGTATAACAAACAACCTAAAAACTATAAATAATGTGACTAATTATATTAATGAAAAACAGCTGCAGCTATTTAAAATGTGTTCTGGCACCACATGTACAAATGAATAAAAACAAATAATAGTGCGCTAAATTTCACATATATGCTTCATAATAAATTCCAGTGAGCAAGTGACAAAACGTGATCTTAAGATATATGTAAAAAGTCCACATACACAATAATATAAAATAAAACTCTTGATTGCTGAAGAGATGTGAATAAGCTCAACCCGTGCTCTATGACAGTCTCTGCAAAGAATAAGAAAGTCGGAAAGTCCGACCGTGTGTATGCTCCATAGAACATTTGTTGGCAGAATTTCCGCCAACAAATGTTTGAGAGCAGGTTCTCAAATTTTCCGACAACAAGACTTGTTATCGGAAATTCCGAGCGTGTGTACACAATTCCGACGCACCAAAGTCCACGCATGCTCGGAATCAAGCAGAAGAGGTGCACTGGCTATTGAACTTCATTTTTCTCGGCTCGTCGTACGTGTTGTACACCACCGCGTTCTTGACGTTTGGAATTAACAACAACATTTGTGTGACCGTGTGTATGCAAGACAAGTTTGATCCAAAATCCTTCGGAAAAAAATCCACAGTTTTGTTGTCGGAAAATCCTATCGTGTGTACATGTATATATGCCTTAGTGATAATCCACAAAAGGATCAGCTCGATCGTACACAGGTTTTCAGATAATGGCTCCAGGAATACCAGAACTACTCCAGAAAAACAGCCAGAAACTGAACCAGGAACCATGATGGAGACTCAGGAGATCTCATCTGGTATTTCCCTCTCTATAGGCACACAGAACCTTGTGCGAGTAGCTCACCAAACATGAAATCTAAAAACATAGCATAAGCTACCACAAACTTGACCTCAACATCTAAGCATACTTCTAAAGCGAGTGAGCCAATTACAGAAGCAGAGGGATGAGAAACTGTAGAAAGCCTGTTGCTATGGTTGCAAGGAATATTTTCTTTTTTGTCAGTTGTATAAAAGCATGGCTGGCTGCACATTGAAATGAAAATGTGAATTTAATAACAATAAAGTATATCTAAATCCAAAACTATTAAAAAAAATTATGGATAGAGTAGAGGAAGGTTAACACCACTGTAATTTTTTTATTTTTTTGCCTTCAGTCTCATCAGGGAGATTTCTACTCTACCAATCTGGATCTGTCAGAATTGATCATAATCTTGTATGGGTACATCATATTTAGATCAGATAATACACTTCCATGCACGCCATAAAAATAATCAGCCTTAAAGGGTAACTCTACTTCCGTAGGGAAAAAAAATTAGCAAATAAATTAAAAAATTATATAAGTTACACAATTGCGACACAACTCATATTGTAATTGACTGTTATTAAAAATGACCTTTCCTTTTCAATCTGCAACCGCTGTCATTATTTAACCACTTCGCAACCAGGCCAATTCTGACATTTCTATCCTACATGTAAAATTCATAATTTTTTTGCTCGAAAATTACATAGAACCCCCAAACATTATATATGTTTTTTTAGCAAAGACCCTAGAGAATACAATGACGCTCGTTGCAACTTTTTATCTCGCACGGTATTTGCGCAGCAATTTTTCGAACACGTTTTTTTCAGAAAAAAAACAATTTCATTTTAAAAAAAAACAAAACAGTAAAGCCCAATTTTTTTAATAAAAAGAACAAAACAGTAAAGTTAGCCCAATTTTTTTAGCATAATGTGAAAGATGAAGATACGCCGAGTAAATAGATACCCAACATGTCACGCTTCAAAATTGCACGTAAAAAAAAAATAAAAATTGATTACTTTTATTCCTATTACAAGGATGTAAACATCCCTTGTAATTAGGGATGGGCCCGGTGCTCGATGCGAACCCATGTTCGCATCGAGCACCGGGTGTTCGCTCGCTCGGCGAGCCCAGAACTATTTTGGCCGCTCGCATCACATTCGTGTGATGCGAGCGGCCCCGCAATGCATTGCGGCCGGCGCGGCCGGCGCAGTGCATTGCTGGCTGATGATTGGCCAAGCATGCACTGTGACCCCGCATGCTTGGCCAATCACAGCGCCGGAAACTCGGAGAGCCATAATTGGCTACAGGCAGGACGCCTGTAGCCAATTACAGCTCAGGGGCTTTAGTACACGCCCCCCTCATTTAAAAGGCCGCCACGCCGTCGGCGCCGGTCACATGAGTTCCGGCTTTAGGAGAGATCAGGCTGATTCTGTGTCACTCTTTGCTAGATTCATATAGAAAGATTTGCTCTACTTTGCTAAACCATTGGCTATTTATTTGCTAAACCATTGCTACCTGTCATTGATCGTCCATTGCTGCTGCTGGTTAGTGTGTTTTTAGCTGCTGCTGGGGGTTAGTCTGGTACGTGTCTTACTGTTAGTACAGTATTTCAGTAGTACCAACCGCAGTGCTGTTAGTACAGCACTGCACCCCAAAAGCACCCATAGGACTTCTAGTGTGTTAGTGGCATCAAACAGAGTTCCTATATTTTCTTCCCAGAAGCACCCATAGGACTTGTAGTGTGTTAGTGGCATCACACAGAGCTCCTATATTTTCTTCCCAGAAGCACCCATAGGACTTGTACTGTGTTAGTGGCATCACACAGAGTTCCTATATTTTCTTCCCAGAAGCACCCATAGGACTTGTAGTGTGTTAGTGGCATCACACAGAGTTCCTATATTTTCTTCCCAGAAGCACCCATAGGACTTGTACTGTGTTAGTGGCATCACACAGAGTTCCTATATTTTCTTCCCAGAAGCACCCATAGGACTTGTTCTGTGTTAGTCCCATCACACAGAGCTCCTATATTTTCTTCCCAGAAGCACCCATAGGACTTGTACTGTGTTAGTGGCATCACACAGAGTTCCTATATTTTCTTCCCAGAAGCACCCATAGGACTTGTACTGTGTTAGTGGCATCACACAGAGTTCCTATATTTTCTTCCCAGAAGCACCCATAGGACTTGTACTGTGTTAGTGGCATCACACAGAGTTCCTATATTTTCTTCCCAGAAGCACCCATAGGACTTGTACTGTGTTAGTGGCATCACACAGAGTTCCTATATTTTCTTCCCAGAAGCACCCATAGGACTTGTAGTGTGTTAGTCCCATCACACAGAGTTCCTATATTTTCTTCCCAGAAGCACCCATAGGACTTGTAGTGTGTTAGTCCCATCACACAGAGCTCCTATATTTTCTTCCCAGAAGCACCCATAGGACTTGTAGTGTGTTAGTCCCATCACACAGAGCTCCTATATTTTCTTCCCAGAAGCACCCATAGGACTTGTAGTGTGTTAGTCCCATCACACAGAGCTCCTATATTTTCTTCCCAGAAGCACCCATAGGACTTCAATTGTGTGTTAGTGCCATCACACAGAGCTCCTATATTTTCTTCCCAGAAGCACCCATAGGACTTCAATTGTGTGTTAGTGTCATCACACAGAGCTCCTATATTTTCTTCCCAGAAGCACCCATAGGACTTGTAGTGTGTTAGTCCCATCACACAGAGCTCCTATATTTTCTTCCCAGAAGCACCCATAGGACTTGTACTGTGTTAGTGCCATCACACAGAGTTCCTATATTTTCTTCCCAGAAGCACCCATAGGACTTGTAGTGTGTTAGTCCCATCACACAGAGCTCCTATATTTTCTTCCCAGAAGCACCCATAGGACTTGTAGTGTGTTAGTCCCATCACACAGAGTTCCTATATTTTCTTCCCAGAAGCACCCATAGGACTTGTAGTGTGTTAGTCCCATCACACAGAGCTCCTATATTTTCTTCCCAGAAGCACCCATAGGACTTGTAGTGTGTTAGTCCCATCACACAGAGTCCTATATTTTCTTCCCAGAAGCACCCATAGGACTTGTAGTGTGTTAGTCCCATCACACAGAGTTCCTATATTTTCTTCCCAGAAGCACCCATAGGACTTGTAGTGTGTTAGTCCCATCACACAGAGCTCCTATATTTTCTTCCCAGAAGCACCCATAGGACTTGTAGTGTGTTAGTCCCATCACACAGAGCTCCTATATTTTCTTCCCAGAAGCACCCATAGGACTTCAATTGTGTGTTAGTGCCATCACACAGAGCTCCTATATTTTCTTCCCAGAAGCACCCATAGGACTTCAATTGTGTGTTAGTGCCATCACACAGAGCTCCTATATTTTCTTCACAGAAGCACCCATAGGACTTCAATTGTGTGTTAGTGGCATCACACAGAGCTCCTATATTTTCTTCTCAGCAGCACCCACAGGACTTGTAGTGTGTTAGTCCCATCACACAGAGCTCCTATATTTTCTTCCCAGCAGCACCCATAGGACTTCTAGTGTGTTAGTGGCATCACACAGAGCTCCTATATTTTCTTCCCAGAAGCACCCATAGGACTTCTAGTGTGTTAGTGGCATCACACAGAGCTCCTATATTTTCTTCCCAGCAGCACCCACAGGACTTCTAGTGTGTTAGTGCCATCACACAGAGCTCCTATTTTCTTCCCAGAAGCACCCATAGGACTTGTAGTGTGTTAGTGGCATCACACAGAGCTCCTATATTTTCTTTCCCAGAAGCACCCATAGGACTTCTAGTGTGTTAGTGGCATCACACAGAGCTCCTATATTTTCTTCCCAGAAGCACCCATAGGACTTCTAGTGTGTTAGTGGCATCACACAGAGCTCCTATATTTTCTTCCCAGCAGCACCCATAGGACTTCTAGTGTGTTAGTGGCATCACACAGAGCTCCTATATTTTCTTCTCAGCAGCACCCATAGGACTTCTAGTGTGTTAGTGGCATCACACAGAGCTCCTATATTTTCTTTGCAGAAGCACCCATAGGACTTCTAGTGTGTTAGTGGCATCACACAGAGCTCCTATATTTTCTTCTCAGCAGCACCCACAGGACTTCTAGTGTGTTAGTGGCATCACACAGAGCTCCTATATTTTCTTCGCAGAAGCACCCATAGGACTTCTAGTGTGTTAGTGGCATCACACAGAGCTCCTATATTTTCTTTGCAGAAGCACCCATAGGACTTCTAGTGTGTTAGTGGCATCACACAGAGCTCCTATATTTTCTTCTCAGCAGCACCCACAGGACTTCTAGTGTGTTAGTGGCATCACACAGAGCTCCTATATTTTCTTTGCAGAAGCACCCATAGGACTTCTAGTGTGTTAGTGGCATCACACAGAGCTCCTATATTTTCTTTCAGAAGCACCCATAGGACTTCTAGTGTGTTAGTGGCATCACACAGAGCTCCTATATTTTCTTCTCAGAAGCACCCATAGGACTTCAATTGTGTGTTAGTGGCATCACACAGAGCTCCTATATTTTCTTTGCAGCAGCACCCACAGGACTTCTAGTGTGTTAGTGGCATCACACAGAGCTCCTATATTTTCTTCTCAGCAGCACCCACAGGACTTCTAGTGTGTTAGTGGCATCACACAGAGCTCCTATATTTTCTTTGCAGAAGCACACATAGGACTTCTAGTGTGTTAGTGGCATCACACAGAGCTCCTATATTTTCTTCTCAGCAGCACCCACAGGACTACCGACTACAATGGCTGGAAGACCGCCAAGGGGAGGCAGAGCGTGCAGAGCCAAGAACACAGGGCAGGCAGGCTCTGTTTCTAGTGGACGTGGCCGTGGCCGTGGACGTGGTCGTGCATCGTCATCAGCACGTGACCATGGGACACGCGCGTCTTTGTTTTTGGCAGCTGGACATGTGGAGCCGCATCATGCTGAAGGCTTGGTAGAATGGATGACCAAGCCCTCCTCATCCTCCTCATCCTCTCTCACCCAGGCTCAGGGTACTGGCAGAGCAGCTGCCAATGCGTACTCAATGGCATCATCAGCCACCCCTTCCCTAGACCCACCATGTCCTCCTGAGGAGTCCCCCGAACTCTTTGAGCACAGTGTTGGGTACATGCTCCAGGAGGATGCCCAACGATTCGAAGGCTCGGATGATGATACCCAGCTTGAGGAAGTCAGTAGTGTGCGCGCAGAGAGAGGGGATGCTGAAGGACAGCAATCTGGCAGTACTGTTCCACCAGCTGCAGCTTACTGCCAGGTTTGCTCTAGTGGTGAAGAGGGAGGGGATGATGAGGTCACTGACGCCACGTGGGTGCCTGGAGGGAGAGAGGATGAGGAGGAGGACGAGGAGGAGGAGGATGCGGCGTCACATGTCCAACGAGGCAGGATGCCCCCTGGAGGCCAGCTAGAGGCCAGCACAGCAACTGTACAACACCGCAGAGCTCCGCCTGTGCAGGGCGCTGCCTCTGCACGTTATCAGAAAAGTTCTTTGGTGTGGGCCTTTTTTGAGACGAGTGCATCAGATCGCACCACTGCTATTTGCAATATTTGTCTCAAGCGTATCTCGCGTGGCCAAAACATCAGCCGCTTGGGCACCACAAGCATGAGCAGACATATGTCGACCTGCCATGCAGCTCGTTGGCAGGCACACATAAAAGACCCACACCAAAGAACTAAGCGGACCTCTCCTTGCTCCTCATCAGCTGGGATCTCCATCCCCACTACATCTTCAGTCCTCTCTGAAAGCTGCTGTGAGAGGACTGAAGGTGTAGAATTAGGTGTGTCACAACCAAGTAATTGCAGTACACCGACGTCCGATAGTAGCAGGCAAATTTCCCTGCCCCAGCTGCTGGACCGTCGAAAGAAGTACACTCCCAGCCATCCACATGCCCAGCGGTTGAATGCTAGCTTGGCTAAATTGCTAGCACTTCAACTGCTGCCTTTTCAGTTGGTAGACTCGGCCCCCTTCCGTGAGTTTGTTCAATGTGCGGTTCCTCAGTGGCAGGTTCCCAAACGCCACTTTTTCTCACGGAAGGCGATTCCGTCTCTCTACCGGCATGTGGAAGGCAATGTCCATGCCTCGCTGGACAGGGCGGTCAGCGGTAAGGTGCATATTACCGCTGACTCATGGTCCAGCAGGCATGGACAGGGACGTTACCTTTCTTTCACGGCCCATTGGGTCACTCTATTGGCAGCTGGGAGGGATGCAGGACAAGGTGCAGTAGTGTTGGAGGTTGTTCCGCCACCACGCCTCCAAAAACGCTACTACTGCTACTGGTTGTGACACACCTCTCTCCTCCACCCCCCTCCTCTTCTTCTTCCTCCAGTGCTCTGTCCTCGGAACCAGCGGTGCTCCGTAGGCGTACAAGGGGCTACGCAAGTACGCAGGCAAAAAGATGCCATGCCGTGCTTGCGCTGGTGTGTTTGGGGGACAGGAGCCACACTGGGCCAGAGGTTCTGGCAGCTCTGCAGGGGCAGGCCGAGAGGTGGTTGACGCCACGCCAGCTTAAGCCAGGAATCTGACAATGGCACCAACCTCCTCTCCGCCCTGCGACAGGGGCAGCTCACCCATGTGCCCTGTATGGCTCACGTCCTCAACCTGGTGGTGCAGCGGTTTTTGGGCAGGTTCCCAGGCTTACAGGATGTCCTGAGGCAGGCCAGGAAAGTCTGTGTGCATTTCCGCCGATCTTATAATGCCAGTGCTCGGCTGACTGAGCTGCAAAAGGAGCTGAACCTGCCCAAGAACCGCCTAATATGTGACATGCCCACCAGGTGGAACTCAACGTTGGCCATGCTGCAGCGACTGCACACGCAGCAGAGGGCCATCAATGAGTACCTTTGCGACTACGGCACCAGGACAGGGTCAGGGGAGCTTGGTTTTTTTTTTCCCCACGTCAGTGGAGCATAATCAGGGATGCATGCACTGTCCTCTCACCATTTGAGGAGGCCACGAGGATGGTGAGCAGTGACAGTGCATGCATCAGTGACACTGTACCTCTTGTCCACCTGTTGGAGCATACGCTGCGTGGGATAATGGACAGGGCACTTGAGGCAGAACAGAGGCAGGAAGAGGAGGACTTCCTTGCCTCTCAAGGCCCCCTTTATCCGGACAGTGTTCCTTCTGTCCCACCCATCACACAGGAAGAGGATGAGGGAGGAGGAGGAGGAGGAGGATTGTGTGAGCATGGAAGTGGAGCCTGGCACTCAGCATCAGCAGCAGCAGTCTTTTAGGGATGATGTACAGTCCCAACAAACCAGTGGACTTGTACGTGGCTGGGAGGAGGTGGCTGGTGATCATGTCATCCTCAGTGACCCAGAAGACTCCGGAACGAATGCCTCAGCTAGCCTACGCTGCATGGCCTCCCTGATCCTGCAAAGCCTGCGGAAGGATCCTCGTGTTCTTCGGATCAAGGAGAGGGACCATTACTGGCTGGCCACTCTCCTTGATCCACGGTACAAGGGTAAGGTTGCGGACCTTATCTTGCCGTCGCAGAGGGAGCAGAGGATGAGACATCTCAGGGAGGCCTTGCAGAAAGGTCTGTGCAACGCGTTCCCAGAAACTGGGAGGTTACAAACTCCTGGTCCTGGGCGACGAGTTGCTGAGGCTTCGGTCATTAGCAGAAGGAGCGGTGGGGAAGGTGGACGTCTGACCGATGCGTTCAGACAATTTTTTAGTCCGCAGCCCCAAGGTATGATCAGTTCCAGCAACCATCGCCAGCGTCTGATATACATGGTGCAGGAATACCTTGGGGCAAGGTCAGACTTGGACACCTTTCCCACCGAAAATCCTCTGGCTTACTGGGTCCTGAGGATGGATCACTGGCCAGAGCTTGCACAGTATGCAATTGAGCTACTGGCCTGTCCTGCCTCCAGCGTTCTTTCCGAACGCACATTCAGTGCTGCTGGAGGATTTGTCACCGATCATAGGGTGCGCCTGTCCACCGACTCGGTTGATCGACTGACCTTCATCAAAATGAATCAGTCTTGGATCACCACCAGCTACCAGGCACCTGAAGCGGATATAACGGAATAATTTATAATGTCACATCCCTTCAAGACTGCCTATGCTGATGCTGAGTGACTGTCCTGTTATGTTCACTGACTATACTCTTCCTCCTCCTCAATGATCCATGCCACCACACCAGTGCCTAAGGCACAATTTTTCAGCCCCTGTATAACAGGGGCGTGTACTTACAATTTTTTTAAAAAATGCTTCGCAACACGTGTGACTGCTGTGCTCCAAGTACAGTATCTGTGAGGGGTTGCAGTGTTGTGGCACCAGCACCAGTGCCTAAGGCACAATTTTTCAGCCCCTGTTTAACAGGGGCGTGTAATTACAATTTTTAAAAAAAATGCTTCGCAACACGTGTGACTGCTGTGCTCCAAGTACAGTATCTGTGAGGGGTTGCAGTGTTGTGGCACCAGCACCAGTGCCTAAGGCACAATTTTTCAGCCCCTGTTTAACAGGGGCGTGTAATTACAATTTTTTAAAAAAAAAATGCTTTGCAACACGTGTGACTGCTGTGCTCCAAGTACAGTATCTGTAAGGGGTTGCAGTGTTGTGGCACCAGCACCAGTGCCTAAGGCACAATTTTTCAGCCCCTGTTTAACAGGGGCGTGTAATTACAATTTTTTAAAAAAAATGCTTCGCAACACGTGTGACTGCTGTGCTCCAAGTACAGTATCTGTGAGGGGTTGCAGTGTTGTGGCACCAGTGCCTAAGGCACAATTTTTCAGCCCCTGTTGGGGCGTGTAATTACAATTTTTAGGCAATGCTTTGCAACAGTCTCATTGCTGTGCTAAGAGTACAGTATCTGTGAGGGGTTGCAGTGTTGTGGCACCAGCACCAATGTCTAAGGCACAATTTTTCAGCCCCTGTTTAACAGGGGCATGTAATTACAAATCTTGATCCAATAGTTCACAGCAGGGCCCATTCCTGCGCCCACCAAGAGTAACTGTGAGGGCCTACAGTCTTGTGGCAACACCGTCCACCACCACCGCCAAAGGCCCAATTTTTCTGCCCTGTTCAACAGGTGCATGCAAGTACAAATCTTGATCTATTAACTCACAGCAGGGCCCATTCCTGTGCCCACCAGTCTTGTGGCTACACCAACATCTAATAGGGCAAATTTCTGCAGAGTATATACGCCAGGCCCCTACTTTCAAACATCCAACTTACAAACGACTCCTACTTGCAAACGGAAAGCGAAAACAGGAAGTGAGAGGAAATCTACCCCTAGGAAGGGAAATTCTATGCTGTTAGATTTAATTTGGGAAAAAGGTATCTCCTCTCTACTGATGCTTTATCACCAATCCTTGTTTCAATTAAAACCCCACTTTTCCAAAAACATTTGTCATTGGGACGGAAAGTGAGGTGACATGTTCTGAACAGATGTGCAAAGACAGCAAATGTTACAGGGGTGATAACCCCTCCCTATGTTCTCCAAAAAGCTTAAAAATTGATTTTTTTTGGGATGGAGCTACACTTCATAATGTACCTGTTCAGATTCTACTTAAGAACAAACCTACAGTCCGTGTCTTGTTTGCACCACCTATATACTGCTGTTCAGAGTATATAGGGTTGTAGGTATAGGGTTTTATTTTGGGTGCGGGGTCCCCCTTAATATCCATACAAGACCCAAAGGGGCTGGGGGGCGGGGGGGGGGGGGGGGTTATGGGGTAGCCATGCCATTTTTCTCAAGCATTTTCAGCCATATGGCGGCCAGGACAAGACATGCCATTAAAGCCGCAAGTGTTTTTAAATGGCTTCTTTTTTTCCTTTACAAATGTCATTTTGTGCAAGGACAGTTCTAAACACGGGATGCCACTTCACAGGCATACTTTAGACACCCCCCAGGTACCATATTTAAAGGAAAATTTCACTTTTTTTTTTTTTACATTATGCATCATTAAAATGACTGCTCCCGAAAAAATGTTAGTTTTTAAAAGTTATTTTTGCATTGATATATGTCCCCTGGGGCAGGACCCGGGTCCCCAAACCTGTTTTATGACATTAACATGCATATTGGCCGTTGTAATTAGCACTTTTGATTTCGAACGTTCGCGTCCATTATAACGTATAGGGTTCGAAAATTCGCGCGAACTTTCGGTCGTTCGAAGGTTCTGGTTCGAACCGAACCCGGGGGTGTTCGGCTCATCCCTACTTGTAATAGGAATATTACCTGATCGGACCTATTAACAGTGAGATCAATAGGTCAATAGGACCCCATATCTCACCTCTAGGCTGGAAAGCCTAAAATTAAAAAAAAAAAAAAAACCTCCCGCCGCCCATAAGAACGATCAAGCGGTGGAACAGCCGCTATGATCATTCTTATGGTGCAGGGAATCGCCGGCTGAAACCGGCAATATCTGAATGATGTCTGTAGCTACAGGCATCATTCAGATATACCCCCGCAAACCGGAGGCCGTCATATGACGGCCGACGGTCGGGAAGTGGTTAAAAATGCAAAGCAATATGATTACCTGGAGGTGTTCTGCACACAGAGTGTGTACAGTACACCCCCCAGAAACATAATTTCCTGCTTGTGTGATTGGCTCACTGATTTTCTCAGAAGCCTACACTAAAATGCCAGTCAGAATTTAGGCACCCCCTGGAACAAAAATTAAATTTTTGGTGAGATACTCCCAATAGGAACACGTCTAAAGGGATGCAGACTCTGCAGCTTTCCTCATTAGTTCCCTGCAGGTGCACAGCTGATTGATTATTATAAAACCACTCCCATTGGACTCACTTTCCCACATGGGCACTGAGAAACACTCAGGGATTTCTTTAGAATAACAAAAGGTAGGAATCTGCAACACAGTTTGTTAAAATCCTTGCACTGTGCATATATCACCCAGAGGGGAATGTTTTATTCATAATAAAAGTGAAGTTACGCTTTAAAATTAAACTTTGCTTTGCTCTGTTCTGCCACCGTGACCAGGGAAAAAGTCCAGTGTAAGCTTTCAACTGATTTGTTCCCTTCCAATTGACAGAACCAGGCCTTCAGCCACAAGGGTCATCCATATGTGGATGTGACAGCTATTTCACTTTGCAGCAGAACAGAACAATACAGTATGGGATCAAGAAAAAGTAGTATATGCTGCTGGTGGGAAACCATTTCCTGACCATCCTATAGCAGTTTTACTGCTACAGGGCGGCCGCTGTGACCAGGATCACTTGTATATACATGATCCTGCACTTCTGGCTGCAGATGCAAATGCGCCCTGCCGGTGGCTCGCTTCCACTGTGATTATACACAGCGGGAGCTGAGCAGCAGGTACCGTGGACTCGATGTCTGCCGGTGCTCTGCCGAGATGGACCCCTGTGTACTGCGCAGCGCTTGCGCAGTACGAATGACTAGGGATCTTCCGAAAATTGCTGAAGGTAAGCAAGTGGGAGTGAAGTGTACACCGCGCAGGCGCAGTCGGTGTACGAGATACGGTGTATGAGATACTCTGCAATGGGAGTCTAACTAAGGGGCGGGTGTATTATTACTCTAAGCAAGGTGCAAAGGCGTGTTTAAATAAAAAAAAAGGCGGGTTTTGCAATACTTAAAAATCTGGCCCTTGGTTACAGTAATAATAATAAAAAATGTTGCCCTTGGTTAAAGACCAGCCCCTTGCAGAGTAGCGCAAGCATCGGGAGCGTGCGGCATCGTCTCTCGTACACTGACATGTTAACTGCACGTGCGCGGTGTACACTTCACTCGCAGCTGTTTAGCTCTGACAATTCTCTGAAGATGCCTAGTCCTTCGTACTGCGCAAGCGCTGCGCCTGCGCAGTAGAGGGGGGTCATAATCCGGCGGGAGAACTTTCTCGGCAGGACACCGGCACGCACAGATTGTTGCGTACAGCGGCAGAACGGCAGTCTGCATATGTATACAAGGCAGATTGCTGTTCTTTCATTAGGGAAGGCATGGATCCTGTGTTCCTGCAAAGCAGGGACATAGATCCATACCTTCCCCTTAGTAAAAGTACCTCTCACACTGTACAAAAACACTGGCTAGGCACACGGTTAACCCTTTTGTCGCCCCTGATGTTAATGTCTTTCCCTGCCACTGTCATTAGTACAGCGACAGTGCATATTTTTATATTAGTATTAGTGTCACTGGTTCCCAAAAAAAGTGTAATTTAGTGCCTGATTTGTCCACCGCAATATCGCTGTCCCACTGTCGCTGATTGCCATCATTACTAGTAAAAATAAATATATAAATAAAAAATTCATAAATATATATCCCATAGTTTGTAGACACTATAACTTTTGCGTAAACCAATCAATATACGCTTATTGGGATTTTTTTACCAAAAATATGTAGCAGAATACATATTGACCTAAGTTGATGAAGAAATTATATTTTTTATATTTTTTATTGGATGTGTTATATAGCAGAACGTAAAAAATTTGGACGAAAAGAAAGCTCTATTAGTGGGGAAAAAAAGGACATAAAATGTATTTGGGTATGACCGCGCAATTGTCAGTTAAGTTAATTATCGCAAAAAATGGCCTGGTCATTAAGGGGGGTGGGGTAAATCTTGAGGAGCTGGAGTGGTTAAAGTGTACTGTATGTAAACCCAAACAATTTTTAGTATGCTTGGCGCCACCCTTTCCTATATATGATTTTCTAAAAAGAAAAAAAATCCATTTTTTTTCGTTTTGGATTGAGTGAAGAAAGATTAGAACACCTGTCAGGTTTTAATTGCAAACTGTGCCCCCATTAGGGAACGTAATCCCCTCTACTTGTCCTGTTTATGATTATCACTGAGAGTGAAAGCAAAATAAAATCTCATATTTTGTGTTGCTCCTAAAACTGTATTAGAGGAGACACTAGTTCTGGTGACAACCTGGGATTCCCTAACAGTGGGGGGTTTCTTTTCACTTCCTGTTTTGGCTACGGGACAGAAAGTTAAGGGAAATCCCCCTAAAGGGGCACTGATAAAAAAAAAATAAAACAGACAGGTTTTATAATCCTCCCATCGGCGGATTAAGAGCATCATGGACTTGGTGCTAAGGATTTTGGTGGGTCTCTTTATGGAAATACATAAAATGATAAAAATACGAAAGAGTAACTTTAGTTTAAAAAAAAAAGAAAATATTTAAAACAATACAAATTAAATTAGCTTGAATTTAGGTTTAGGCTAATCACACCACGGCAAACGGTAGGCATGGTCAGATCTTGCAGAACAGTAAAGGGGCTTAAGGGGGATCAAATAACAGAATCTGTGCCTAGTCATACCTCCCAACAGTCCCAGATTGGGCGGGATGTTCCCGCATTCAGATCTTTGTCTTGTTATCCCGCTGTACAGGGGCTTTGTCCCGCATAATTATGTTGCACTGTGCAGCCCCGATGACAGACTTCACCTGTCAAATCTAAGCTGTGATGTCAGGTATAGGCGGGACTGCTACTCAGGCCCGCCCCTCTGTCAAACAACCAGTGTAATGAAAGAGCCGGTGTTCTGTCACGAACAGTCCGGCTATGAGCAAGTGTCCGATGTGTACTGCGCATGCGCAGTACGGAGCATAAAGATTTCCGGAAATTCTCGGAAGATGACCGGCGCCTGCGCCGTGAGTCGATGTGTAAGCCCCACCATCCAAGAGGACATATAGGTACACAAACTTAGAGGGCCCCTCGCAGGCTCGATTCGCTCGCCACGCTTCGGGCACGGCCTCGCTGCGCTCGGCTCTTTTATATTCTAACTCTATGACCACATGGATGGTGGGGCTTGAAAGTGGACTCAAGGCGCAGGCGCCGTTCATCCTCGGCAATTTTCCGAATCAGGGTGTCCTGTGTACTGCGCATGCGCAGTACACAGCGGACACTTTGTGATGGGGGACAGCTAATGATAGTACACCGGCTCACATCATACTTCATTACATGGCGTGCTCCCCCCCCCCCCCCCATCACATCCAGCACACCACACTTCCCCATTCCTCCCTTACACAGAGCACAGCACCCCTCCCTCTACATCCTTTCCAGCATGAGCAGCTTCTGTTAGTATACGTAGGGAGAACACTGGATGTTTGTTATTGTGCTATCACTATTTACATTGCTGAGGACATCACTTCCTGGGTACCACATGCTGTGTGATGTTCCATCCACTCACTGTGCTGGTGGGGGGGAATGATGTGTCAGGCTGGCCTCCTCCTCAGCTGTCTTTATTTACTGGTGAGATCTCTCATTGCAGATATTATAACTCTCTGCAGATCGGATCTGTCTAGTGTATGGGTCCTCTACAGGATATCTGAGAGGAGGATCAGGCACCTAGTGGTGTCTGGCAGTAAAGAGAGCCTGTCATTGTCCATTCAGATTAAAGTAAAAGGTAAGTACTACAGTTGAGCGCCTCAATTGCTGACACCATCCCTGCACTCTCCTGCCATCGGTCTGTCTGTAAGGCACCTGGTAAATGCTTTGATATGTGCCAAGGCCCCATCCCTGGTGTGGGGAGACTTTGAAGCCGATATTTACCTGAAAATATAATTCTATACACGCATCATTTTGAACAAAAAAAAAGCTGACAGCTCTGGTCGGGTCTTTCATTACACTGGTTGTTTGACAGAGGGGCGGGGCTGGGTAGCAGTCCCACCCATACCAGACATCACAGCTTGGGTTTGACTGGTGAAGTCTCCGATCGAAGCTTGCTCGCCAATCCCTGGATGTGCTGGATGTTCACACTGATACAGGTCCTATTCAGCCAGAAGTTGACATACATTGCTGGCTGGGACAAAGATGTAAAGTGTCAGGATCAATTGTCTGGTCCCCTCCCCAGGGTTTTTGACTTGACAGCCTGACTTCTGTAATTGAAAGTGAAAGTAACATCTCTCCCAAGGCTCCTTGAACAGCCTCCCTTCTCTGCACTACAGTCCAAACAAGTGCTGGACTAGCTGACTGCAGTGTGTTTAAGAGGAGGAGGGGGGGTGAGCTTCCTCCTAATCCTTATCTCCTTCTTGCTCAGGGAGTTCAGGAGCTGAGAATGTGTGTGCACCTAGTGCACTGAAAGGGGAGAGGAAGATGTGTCTGCAGTGGATAGAAGAGCCAGCTGCAGAAAGGTGCTGCTTTTACAAAGGTAAGCAAGTGGAAGATGATGGAGCTTTGGGGAGGGGGAGGGGAGATGAGGGCAGAGGAGAGAGGCAATAGTGAGATGTGGATGGGTGACTGCACTCTGTACCTAGCGCTTTTGAACCCTTCACTCTGTACATAACACACTCCAGAACCATATACGATGCCCAGCACTCTCCTGCACTCTGTACATAACGCACTCCAGAACCCAGCACCTTGTGCATAACATACTCCAGAACCCTGCACCCTGTGCATAACACACTCCAGAACCCTGCACGTAACTCCAGAACCCTGCACCCTATGCATAACACACTCCAGAACCCTGCACTCTGTACGTAACTCCAGAACCCTAAACCCTGTGCATAATGCACTCCAGAACCTTGCACTCTGTACATAACGCACTCCAGAACCTACCTCCCTGTACATAACCCTCCCTATGCAAAAGACACTCCAGAAACCTGGAGTCTGTACCTAGTGCTCTGCACTCTGTAAATAAAGCACTCCAGAAACAGAACCCTGCACCCTGTGCATAACACACTTCAGAACCCTGCACTCTGTACGTAACGCCAGAACCCTGCACCCTGTGCATAGCACACTCCAGAACCCTGCACCCTGTGCATAACACACTCCAGAACCTTGCACTCTGTACATAACGCACTCCAGAACCTAACTCCCTGTACATAACCCACTCCAGAACCTACCTCCCTGTACATAACACACTCCAGGACCTTGCACTCTGTACGTAACTCCCGAACCCTGCACCTTGTGCATAATGCATTCCAGACCCCCTACACTCTGTACATAACACACTTCAGAACCTTGTGCTCTGTACATAACACACTCCAGAACCATGATCTGTATCTAGCACTCTCCAGGTTTTTTTTCCGAGCTTCAAAATTTCCGGAAATTTTACATCTCTAACTAGAACAACTAGAGCATTTATTTTGGTAAAAATATGAAAATGGGAGGGATGAATTAGACTTCATAGTGTAATTAGTAATTTAGTATCCATCATAGCTATAAGTATAAGATATAATCTGTTACTACACATATATTAACAGTATATCAATAAAACGTGGTTACTTGTGAATATGATTTAAAAAAAAGAAAATTATTGCGCAGGTAGACACAAATAATAAGTGAATGCAAGCTGCTGGTAACAACACAACAGGACCACTTGTGATAAAACGCAGTAAGAAATAAACGTTGTCACCCAAAATGCTAATGAAGGCCTCTTGAGCTCTTTAGGGAAAGAGAGCCTTGACTGATGGGGACATGGCCAGGGCGGGTCAAGATGACCGAGGGTTCACTAAGGATTGGCTGTTAGGGGGACGGGCTGGGCCTGAGCTCTGTAAAAGTGGTGTCTCTCAGGGGATTCTGGGTCTTTCTGGAAGCGTGGTTGGAAGAGTTGCCCACCCTCCCGCCCTATTTTCCGTTGGTATGTCACAGCTTGCTGCAATTTTCTTGACCTTGCCAGCATAAAATGGCTGTAATGGGATAGGCCCTTGATGGAAATGGGAAGTAGATGGCCTGTCCAGCACTTATGGTTAGGACAGGCCCCTCTTCATCTCCTTCCCCTTTTGGAATTGTGTGCTCACAGTACAACTGTGACAGGCACTGTTTGTATTCATATGTTATGTGTTGGATTTAATAAAGCTGTGGCCTTGTTCTTTTTAACTTAATTGTTGTAAGTGTTTTATTTAATGGGGTGAAGGGGCAAGGGATAAAAGTCGGCCATACAGATATGTTACAGTAATGGTACCTGGGCTCATTGCACCTCAGCAGTCATGACAAATAAACAAGTGTCCATAAAGTAAAAACAAATCGTGCTGTTCATTGTAGTGATAAATGATGGTGAACTTCCTGATGAGTATCCAACTGGAGTCAATAATATAAATGCATGTTCTGGTTAGAGATGTAAAATATCCGGAAATTTTGAAGCTTGGAAAAATACCCTGTTTTTTCAATTTTTTTGTGGAAAAATTTTAAAAAATGCTACATTAGCACTTTTTTGTCTTTTTAAGATTGAAAGTCATTCTGTTACGAGAATGTTGAGAAAATATGTGCATTGTTATCATTGTTGGCCTCTTCACTTTAATCCATGAAGGATTTTTTAATATCTACAGGACACTTGTTACATACAAGAATGTGTTTTGTCATCCTGGTAGCATTTGGAAATGCATATTTCATCTGACAATATTTGCAAATCACATTTTTCTTTTCAGAAGAACTTGTAATGTGAAAACGCCTCCATAAGCTAGATGTTGGTCTCACCATTTTTCTGAGGGGAGTAGGAAATAAAAACAAGAAAAAAATGACTACTTTGCAAGAAGACACTAATCTATGGTTGTGTGTGGGGGTGGGGGAAGAACCAGATTACTGGTAACTAAATTATTATTTACTTAAAAGTTTATAACGATAAACTAATGTAGCTAAATGTTTCAGTTTTCTGGATTCAGAATCAGATAAATTTAAACTCTTACCTTTTTTAATAAAGTATTTACTTTCAGGTCCTTTTTGTTGCTCTGTATTTTCTTCCAATGCTTTTGAGGCCTAGTGAAGAGGACAGAACAAACCAAACACACCCACCAACATGCAAAAGTAAAACTGAAACCTTTTCTTGTTACAATAGCAGCACAGCACATCCTAAAGGAAGAAATGCATACTGTTCTTGCATTGGAGGGTTCAGTTTGTTACCTAGGACTTGCTTGGACTCAGTGCACAGAAATTAGAATAATCTGATATCATACATTTTATTTAGAAATGATTTGGAAAATATTTGAACACCCTGTCTTAAAATATTTTATTCATCACGTTAAAATAAAATATTACACAAGCCTTCAGAAAAAAACGGAAAAAAAGTTATTTTTTTCCGAATTTTTCCATTTTTTTCCGGGCCTTCACATCTCTAGTTCTGGTACACCTCCACCAGAGATCATATAAAATGTCACCTTACCAGAAGCCTAGATTCCAAGTTATAAGAGTCTAGGCAAACGTTGTATATAATCACAGAATACCCACTCAGCTCCCTCCGCTATGCTGTAGGTGCTGGTACAATCGTGGCAGATGATACAAGTTACTTCATAAAAGGGTTCAAAAGGAAGAGATAAAATGCCTACATAGTGTAAAACTGTATGATAGTTTATTAAAGGATAGTAATGCTATGCGCTTACAAGAATCCAGTTTCAATCTAGCATCTGTACATCCAAATATTCCTGGGAACCAATCAGCATGTGCACAGGTTTGGCGTGCGTGGTACCCTCACGGACATGGACTACATGTTTCATCAGAGTTGATGTCATCTCAGTTTTTGACCCTCCGTTATAGAATTGATCAGATGTGGTGGGTGGGCACTCTTGAAATGGAGTAGGGAGTTCCTTGCAGTGCTTTTACCGAAAAGATAAGTGGAGATCAACCCATCTAGTCCCTTCTGGATGTAAATGTCTAAAAACGGTAATGTGTCCATGTGCCAGTTTAAGGTGAACGATAGATTAAATTTGATTTGATTTAAGACTTTAACAAATGATGTCAAAAGTTGCACTGGTCCAGTCCAAAAGAGGAGTATGTCATCTCTATACCTGCGCCATAGCAATACGTGGCGCAGGTATGACAACACACTCAGACGCAAACACCTCCCGCTCCCACCCCCCCATGTACAGATATCACATATGTTAAAAAGACACTTTTAAAAACATATTCACATACACCAACGCATTTTTTGGGTAACCCCGCTTCATCAGGGCCACAGATCCTCTGTGAAAACATGCACTCTGAAGGTCCGGCGGATCGTACCGGAACGTGTCGGAATGGAGGACTCCTGTGCACATGCACAGGAGTGACGTCATTGCGGCTCCACCCACTCACAGCGCGAACCTGGAAGGAACACAGAGGAAACACTTCAGCCCCCTCAGCGGGGCCCGGCGCGCTGCGGGAGCTTCATTCTAAGGTAAGTATTTCATAATGTGCTAGTATGCGATGCATGCTAGCACATTATGCTATTGTCTTGCAGGGGTTTTTTTTCGGTGGGGGGGAGTAATATGCTAATGTATACTCCCATAAACATGTTTATAGACAAGGACTCTTGCACACAGGAGAAAAATGCTGAGTTTTTTTTACTGATCTGAAATGAGATGCAATGATGTCTATGGGACATTGCACACAGCTGCGTAAACATCAGTAATACAGCATTGAGTATAGAGCAGTAAAACAAAAATCGAAAATGTTTAATTTGAGTAAAAATTACAAATTACAACACTGTCAATGAAGAATTTTACTCATCTATATGCTTAGGCACCTTTACTTGCCTATACTCAACATTACTCAGGTCTTTACACACAGTTTTTTTTACTCAGGGACTTTCTGTCAACAAGATCCTGAGAAAATATTAGTAAATTATGATGCCCATGTGCAAGGGGCCTAAGCATGTTTACATAGGCGTGCGCAGCCTATTGCATTAGGGTGTGCACCTCAAACCAAAGCTCAAACACACGTGTATCTATGTATGTATATATATATATATATATATATATATATATATGCACACACACACTTTTTTGCTGACAAGCCAGGCAGGGTTCATATTGATTTTAATTTATATATATATATATATATATATATATATATATATATATATATATATATATATATATATATATATATATATATATATATATATATATATATATATATTTAATTTTTTTTATATATTTATACACATTACATATAAAATTCAGATCAATATGAACCCTGCCTGGCTTGTTGTCAGCAAAAAAAGTAAATGTGTGTGTGTGTATGTACATATATAAAATATATATATATATATATATATAATAAAATTATAAATATATATAAAACGCACACTAATGCCGCGTACACACGTGCAGACTTTTGCCGGCGGACCTAGTCCTGCGGACAATCCGCCGGACTTGGGTCCGCCGGACTTTCCGAGCGTGTGGACTTGCCCACACACGCGCGGACTTGCCCACACACGCACGGACTTCTCCGGCGGATAATCCGCCGGCCAAAGTCCGCGGGACTTTTGAAAATGAACGGACTTGCCCACACACGGAGCAGTCCGTTCATTTAGAACGTAACTTCAGGTTACGTAGCTAGCGTAGGCAGTAAATGCCGCCGCGCTAGCTCCGTAACCTGGCATGGATTTAAAGGGACTCCCTACGCCGAAAAAACGGCGTGGGGGTTCCCCCCAAATCCATGTCAGACCCTTATCCGAGCACGCAGCCTGGCCGGCCAGGAAAGGGGTGGGGACGAACGAGCGCCCCCCCCTCCTGAGCCGTACCAGGCCGCGTGCCCTCAAAGTGGGGGGTGCCCTGGGGAAAGGGGGGCCGTGCGGGCCCCCCCACCCCAAAGCACCTTGTCCCCATGTTGATGAGGACAAGGGCCTCTTCCCGACAACCCTGGCCGTTGGTTGTCGGGGTCTGCGGGCGGGGGCTTATCGGAATCTGGGAGCCCCCTTTTATAAGGGGGCCCCCAGATACCGGCCCCCCACCCTATGTGAATGAGTATGGGGTACGATGTACCCCTACCCATTCACCTAAGGTGTAAAATGTAAAGTAAAAAAAACACACACACTTTTGAAAAAATATTTTATTGCACTGCTCCGGGGGTCTTCTTCCGTCTTGGGGGTCTTCTCGCCGGACTCCTCCGCCATTTACCAAGCTCTTTTACCGAGCGGAGAAGTCCGGCTACCTTCTTCGTCATCGCCGCCGTCGTCTGGGGGTCTCGATCCGCCTTCGGGGGTCTTCCAGGGTCTTCCGGGGTCTCTTCTGTTCTTGCGGCGGTCGTCGTCTTCCGCGCCGCCGGCGCCTTCTTCTTCTTCTTCTTGTTCTTCTTCTTGTTCTTCTTCTTCTTCTTCCGATGTTGACCCGTCGCTGTCTGTGCCCGGAATGGCAGAGCCGCGCTGCGCTGGGACTTATATAGGGACATGGGGACAGGGTCACATGCTCATGTCACATGGTGACCCCGCCCCCCTGTGATGTCACAGTCCCGGAGGATGCTGGGACTGTGACATCACAAGGGGGCGGGGTCACCATGTGACATGAGCATGTGACCCTGTCCCCATGTCCCTATATAAGTCCCAGCACAGCGCGGCTCTGGCATTCCGGGCAGAGACAGCGACGGGTCAACATCGAAGAAGAAGAAGAAGAAACAAGAAGAAGAAGAAGGCGCCGGCGGCGCGGAAGACGACGACCGCCGCAAGAACAGAAGAGACCCCGGAAGACCCCCGAAGGCGGATCGAGACCCCCAGACGACGGCAGCGACGACGACGAAGAAGGTAGCCGGCCTCCTCCGCTCGTGAAAGAGCTAGGTAAAAGAGCAGAAGAGAGCGGAGGAGTCCGGCGAGAAGACCCCCAAGACGGAAGAAGACCCCCGGAGCAGTGCAATAAACTATTTTTTCAAAAGTGTGTGTGTTTTTGTACTTTACATTTTACACCTTAGGTGAATGGGTAGGGGTACATCGTACCCCATACTCATTCACATAGGGTGGGGGGCCGGTATCTGGGGGCCCCCTTATTAAAGGGGGCTCCCAGATTCCGATAAGCCCCCGCCCGCAGACCCCGACAACCAACGGCCAGGGTTGTCGGGAAGAGGCCCTTGTCCTCATCAACATGGGGACAAGGTGCTTTGGGGTGGGGGGGCCGCACGGCCCCCCTTTCCCCAGGGCACCCCCCATGTTGAGGGCACGCGGCCTGGTACGGCTCAGGAGGGGGGGGGCGCTCGTTCGTCCCCACCCCTTTCCTGGCCTGCCAGGCTGCGTGCTCGGATAAGGGTCTGACATGGATTTGGGGGGAACCCCCACGCCGTTTTTCGGCGTGGGGAGTCCCTTTAAATCCATGCCAGGTGACGGAGCTAGCGCGGCGGCATTTACTGCTACGCTAGCTACGTAACCTGAAGTCACGTGCTAAATGAACGGACTTGCCGACGAGCGGCAAGTCTGTTCATTTAAAAAGTCCGGCGGACTAGCCTACTAACGGCGGGATTGTCCGCCGGACTGCCAAGTCCAGCGGATAGTTTCAAAACAAAACTTAAAACTTTGGTCCGCCGGACTTTGGCGCCAAAAAGTCCGCCGGCGCCCACACACGAGGGGATTGTCCGCTGGACTTGAGTCCAGAGGATAATCCCGCGGGATTGTCCCTTCGTGTGTATGCGGCATTACTTTTTTCTTTTTTTTAAAGTCAGGCAAGGAGGGTTTTGGTCCATCGTGTGTCTGGCTACCAGTGCCCCTGTGTCCTGTCGAAAAACGTCCCCGGCGGATAATGCCCCCCTGTACTGCGCAGTACGAACCACGGAGCCGCCGAAAATAGCCGAAGATGTGAGTCGGCTGTACACGGCGCTTACTGCTCACGTGACCCGCCTGCTGCTATCCAGGGTGAGGCTCCGCCCTTCAAGCAAGGGAGAGAGAGAAGGCCAGAGGGGGGAGCGGAGTGCAGATGTATTCCACTCCGTCGCTGCCGCCCACGGCTGGAACTATAGAAGTAGCATCGGCAGCAAACAGATGCTTTTGCACACCCGTCGCACAATGTGCGCACGCCTATGCATGTTTACATGAGTATAAATTAGTATATTACAACACTGGCAATGAAGAATAATTGTACTCATCTATATGCTTGCACACCTTTACTCGCCTATACTCAACATCACTGTCTTTACACACAGTTCTTTTACTCACTGACTTCATGTCAACAAGTTCCTGAGTAAACACCAGTAAATTATTACGCCCGTGTGCAACTGGCCTCATACTAGTTGCATTTAAAAAAATGCATTTAATGATGTTTCAATTATTAAACATTTAATCTGAAGTTTATTGAGGTGTCTGGTTCTTACCAAAGTACTTTCTACCAAGTTATTCTGGGGCATAGATACAAAGGAAGTCATTCTCAGTGCCAGGAAGGCACCTGGCTTTTGTTCTATAATGGGAATGGTTTCGGTAAACATGGATACAGTGATGGGACCAGTTGGCATTAGGTTTGATAAGGCACAGTACTTTACAGCCTAAGTTGATATTATGAAGAAAGAGCACGGCAGGGAAGGTTTGCTGATGCTCATACACACAAGCACACTTTTAAATATAAATCATGGCAAAGGGACAAATGTTGTATGTTGCATAATGAATAGATATGAAAGGAAGCTTTATGACGTACTAAAATCCTGCGGCACAACTATGTTAATACAGCCTAAAAGCTTCCACATTATCATGACATTATCACGTTATCAGTAACATTTTTGCTCATAAACTAACATTGCTAAACAAATACAAATGAGATACCCACACCATACATATCACAGGCAGCACATAAAATCCCTGATCTTAAAGGGTTTAAAAGACTTGTAATTTGTTACTACAATACTTTTTACACACATTTAATTAACAATGTCATGGAGATGTGACAATTCCCTATCAATTACGTTAGGATTTATCACAATGTCACATGGTAATCCACAAAGCTGAGGAAAACTCAATATAATTATTGGACCCACTTTAAAGCTGTCAGACATTAAGCGACCAAGCTCTTATTTATACCCTGAAGCTCATCTGCACTGTTAGCAACCAGCAGTGAACAATCTGTCAATTTCATAATGGCATTGAAGGCAGAAACTATAATGATTATCTGTACTCTGCTTAACATTGTCAGAAAAGCAAATAGATTTGAAAAAGACACGCAAACTGAATACCGTCAATTAACCCTTACTAACACAGGATCATTTAACAGTTTGCTTTCTAGAAGTGCTGGCTATCTGAAATCGTTTAGGGCCCATTCACACCTCTGTGCATAAGTTGCTTATGCGTGCTAGCATAGCATGTATTCAATGCAGTGCCGATCCTGACCTCCCTGGGGCCCTAAGCAAAATTCTGCTAAGGGGCCCTCTACCTGACCCGTGATGCCGTGAGCTATGTAAACCATTTGCCATTGCCACACAGTCACACCTGACACTTCAGCGCTCCCAATACAATCCTCCCTCCTTTAAACAAAACAGTCAAAGAATAAGTACAACAATATAGAACAGACATTATATATTTATCTTTACATATCTGAGTGTGGATCCCCCACTTACATCAGGGTCCCCAGAGAGCCCCCCCTTACACCAGGGTCCCCAGAGAGCCCCTCCTTACATCAGGGTCCCCAGAGAGCACCCTCCTTACATCAGGGTCCCCAGAGAGCACCCCCCTTACATCAGGGTCCCCAGAGAGCACCCCCCTTACATCAGGGTCCCCAGAGAGCACCCCCCTTACATCAGGGTCCCCAGAGAGCACCCCCTTACATCAGGGTCCCCAGAGAGCATCCCTATAAAGCCCTTTCTTACATCGGGGTCCCCAGAGAGCCCCCCTTACATCAGGTCCTCAGAGAGCCCCCCTTACACCAGGGTCCCCAGAGAGCCCCCCCTTACATCAGGGTCCCCAGAGAGCCCCCCCCTTACATCAGGGTCCCCAGAGAGCCCCCCTTACATCAGGGTCCCCAGAGAGCACCCCCCTTACATCAGGGTCCCCAGAGAGCACCCCCCTCCTTACATCAGGGTCCCCAGAGAGCCCCCCCCCTTACATCAGGGTCCCCAGAGAGTCCCCAGAGAGCCCCCCCTTACATCAGGGTCCCCAGAGAGCACCCCCCTTACATCAGGGTCCCCAGAGAGCACCCCCCTTACATCAGGGTCCCCAGAGAGCACCCCCCTTACATCAGGGTCCCCAGAGAGCACCCCCCTTACATCAGGGTCCCCAGAGAGCACCCCCCTTACATCAGGGTCCCCAGAGAGCACCCCCCTTACATCAGGGTCCCCAGAGAGCACCCCCCCTTACATCAGGGTCCCCAGAGAGCACCCCCTTACATCAGGGTCCCCAGAGAGCACCCCCCTTACATCAGGGTCCCCAGAGAGCACCCCCCTTACATCAGGGTCCCCAGAGAGCACCCCCCTTACATTAGGGTCCCCAGAGAGCACCCCCCTTACATCAGGGTCCCCAGAGAGCATCCCTATAAAGCCCCTCCTTACATCGGGGTCCCCAGAGAGCCCCCCATACATCAGTGTCCTCAGAGAGCCTCCCTACTTACATCAGGGTCTGCAGCATTGCCCTTTACATCAGAGTTCCCCCTTGCACTGTAAGGTGAAATCATGCATACTATGATGTAAAGGGGAACTCTGGGAATGTGGGGAGGACTCTGGTGACCAAAGAAAGAAAACACTAAGATAAGGGGGTTTACTGATATAAGGGGGAAACCTTTATATCAGTGCCCCCTTACAATATTGTATTGACCCCCCCTAGACTGGCCTGGCGGTGCTGTCACTGACCTCCTCTCAGGTGCATCATGCAGGGCTCAGTCAGGCGGCTCCAGCTTGGTGGCTCTGGTTTTATCCCATAGTTTCCTTTCCACAGTCCATACATGTCTGACTTCTCCCATGATCCCCATCCTGGCTGCGCTCCCTCTCTTGACTCAGGGGAGGTCAGAGGCTGCGGATGGGACAGGGGAGGTCAGAGGCTGCGGATGGGACAACAGTAGAGTTCAGAGGCTGCGGATGGGACAACAGGAGAGGTCAGAGGCTGGGGGGGGGCAACAGGAGAGGTCAGAGGCTGGGGGGGGGGCAACAGGGAGGTCCGAGGCTGCAAGGGGGGGGGCAGGAGGTCAGAGGCTGCAAGGGGGGGGGGGGGACGGGAGGTCAGAGGCTGCAAGGGGGGGGACAGGAGGTCAGAGGCTGCAAGGGGGGGACGGGAGGTCAGAGGCTGCAAGGGGGGGGACAGGAGGTCAGAGGCTGCAGGGGGGGGGGGACAGGAGGTCAGAGGCTGCAAGGGGGGGGGACAGGAGGTCAGAGGCTGCAAGGGAGGGGGGCAGGAGGTCAGAGGCTGCAAGGGGGGGGGGGGGTCAGAGGCTGAGGGGGGGGACAGGAGGTCAGAGGCTGCAAGGGGGGGACAGGAGGTCAGAGGCTGCAAGGGGGGGGGGGGGCAGGAGGTCAGAGGCTGCAGGGGGGGGGGGGGGGGACAGGAGGTCAGAGGCTGCAAGGGGGGGACAGGAGGTCAGAGGCTGCAAGGGGGGGGGCAGGAGGTCAGAGGCTGCAAGGGGGGGGCAGGAGGTCAGAGGCAGCAAGGGGGGGGGGACAGGAGGTCAGAGGCTGCAAGGGGGGGGACAGGAGGTCAGAGGCTGCAAGGGGGGGGGACAGGAGGTCAGAGGCTGCAAGGGGGGGGACAGGAGGTCAGAGGCTGCAAGGGGGGGGACAGGAGGTCAGAGGCTGCAAGGGGGGGACAGGAGGTCAGAGGCTGCAAGGGGGGGGGACAGGAGGTCAGAGGCTGCGAGGGGGGGACAGGAGGTCAGAGGCTGCGGGGGGGGGGGACAGGAGGTCCGAGGCTGCGAGGGGGGGGCAGGAGGTCCGAGGCTGCGAGGGGGGGGGCAGGAGGTCCGAGGCTGCGAGGGGGGGGCAGGAGGTCCGAGGCTGCGAGGGGGGGGGGGCAGGAGGTCCGAGGCTGCGAGGGGGGGGGCAGGAGGTCCGAGGCTGCGAGGGGGGGGGGGGGGCAGGAGGTCCGAGGCTGCGAGGGGGGGGCAGGAGGTCCGAGGCTGCGAGGGGGGGGCAGGAGGTCCGAGGCTGCGAGGGGGGGGGACAGGAGGTCCGAGGCTGCGAAGGGGGGGGGGGACAGGAGGTCCGAGGCTGCGAGGGGGGGGGGACAGGAGGTCCGAGGCTGCGAGGGGGGGGACAGGAGGTCCGAGGCTGCGAGGGGGGGGGGGGACAGGAGGTCCGAGGCTGCGAAGGGGGGGGGGGCAGGAGGTCCGAGGCTGCGAAGGGGGGGACAGGAGGTCCGAGGCTGCGGGGGGGGGGGACAGGAGGTCCGAGGCTGCGAGGGGGGGGGCAGGAGGTCAGAGGCTGCGAGGGGGGGGGGGGCAGGAGGTCAGAGGCTGCGAGGGGGGGGCAGGAGGTCAGAGGCTGCGAGGGGGGGCAGGAGGTTAGAGGCTTTTAGGGGTGAGGGGGGACAGGAGGTCAGAGGCAGCGAGGGGGAGGGGGCCCAGGAGCTCAGAGGCTGTGGAGGGGACGTTTTACTTTTTAAAAATGGCGCCACTCTGCGCCATCGTGTCACTGCGCATGGCGCCGCTGCCGCCGCTGTGAGGGCAGCGGCGCCTGAAAAAAAGATGGCCGCGGGGCCGACATGCAACTGCGCATGCGCCAGCGCTGTTGCCGCTGCTCGGCAATTTTCGGAAATGCGGGCGCATGCGCAGTTGCATGTCGGCCCCGCGGCCATCTTTTTTTCAGGCGCCGCTGCCCTCACAGCGGCGGCAGCGGCCCCAGGGGCCCCCGAGCAGAGCCGATCCGCCCTTGGGGGGGCCCCCGCGCAGCGGCGGGGCCCTACGCAGCTTGCGTAGTCCGCGTATAGGGCGGATCGGCTCTGACAGTTGTAAACAATGTATGGCTTCCTGTCATGCCATCCATTGTGTACTGTATTGGGTTTATATCTGTGATTGGTCACTGTGATCACATGGTACAGACAGGGCAAATCACAGCCCTTCTGTCCTATGTGATTAGCTCTGGCCAATCACAGCTATTCACAACAAAACAAACTGAATGAATCAGTTTCATTCAGTAAAATGCTTGCTTATAGCAATGAAATTTACTGCTATAAGCAATCACAATGGGTAAAAAAATTATAAAAATCCTGATCACTTTCCCAGAGTAGTACAATATTACTATGGTAACATTATATTCCTATGAAAAAGGAATATCATAAAAAAAGGAAAGAAATTTAATTAAAAAAACACCACTGCCTTGAAAAAGTATTCACACCCCTTGAAATTTTTTACACTAATATTTGTCCTGTGGACAGATTCTCTCACCTGAGCTGTGAATCTCTGCAGCTCCTCCAGAGTTACCATACCTGCTTCTCTGATTTATTCTCTCCTTGCCCGGCCTGTCAGTTTAGGTGGACGGCCATGTCTTGATAGGTTTGCAGTTGTGCCATACTCTTTCCATTTTTGGATGATGAATTGAACAATGCTCAGTGAGATGTTCCAAGCTTAGGATATTTTTGTATAACCTAACCCTGCTATAAACTTCTCCACAACTTTATCCCTGACCTGTCTGGTGTGTTCCTTGGCCTTTATGATGATGTTTGTTCACTAAAGTTTTTATATCAAATCTCTGAGGGCTTCACAGAACTGCATTTATACCGAGATTAAACTACACACAGGTGGACTCTATTTACTAATTAGGTGACTTCTGAAGGCGATTGGTTCCACTAGATTTTAGTTAGGGGTATCAGAGTAAAAAAGCTTGATAAAAATGCACGCCACACTTTTCAGATATTTATTTGTAAAAAAAATTGAAAACCATTTATCATTTTCTTTCCGCTTCACAATTATGTGCCACTTTGTGTTAGTCTATCACATAAAATTCCAAAAAATACATTTACATTTTTACAAACAAAATGTGGGAAATTTCAATGGGTATGAATACTTTTTCAAGGCACTGTCTATGATGACACTGTACTGGTGACAGTACGTAAAAAAAAAGGGTAATTTGGGGATGTTTGTACTGTCCTAACATGCTGTCAGTACATCAGGATTGATCAATTTTCAAATGTATATCATAGTTTGTGGACACTATAACTTTCCTACAATCTAAATAATATATACTGATTTGGGTTATTTTCACCAAAGAAATGTAGCAGAATACAGTTTGGTTGAACCGTTTGCCGACCGCTTCACGGAGATATACTGCGGCAGAATGGCATGTACAGGCAGACTCACGTACCTGTATGTTTCCCTTTAAGAGGCAGCCTGCGGTCGCACACGCGCGGCAAGCTCCGTGAGTTGGGTCGCGGGTCCCGCGGACTCTATCGCCGCAGGGATACCTGTGATCGTATCACAGAGAGGAAGAACGGGGAGACGTTAATGTAAACAAGCATCTCCCCGTTCTGCCTAGTGACAGTGTCACTGATCTCTGCTCCCTGTGATCGGGAGAAGAGATCAGTGACGTGTCACACACAGCCACGCCCCCCACAGTTAAAAATACGCCCCAGGACACACTTAACCCCTACACTGCCACCTAGTGCTTAACCCCTTCACTGCCAGTGTCATTTACACAGGAATCAGTGCATTTGTATAGCACTGATTGCTGGATAAATGACAATGGTCCCAAAAATGTGTCAAAAATGTTCAATGTGTCTGCCATAATGTCGCAGTCATGATAAAAATCGCTGATCGCCGCCATTACTAGTAAAAAAAAAAAATATTAATAAAAATGACATAAAACTATCCACTATTTAACCAAAAATATGTAGAAGAATACGTATCGGCCTAAACTGAGGAAAAAAATAGTTTTTTTATATATATTTTTGGGGGATATTTATTAGAGCAAAATGTAAAAAATAATGTGTTTTTTTCAAAATTGTCACTCTTTTTCGGTTTATAGCGCAAAAAATAAAAACAAAAGGGGTGATCAAATACCACCAAAAGAAAGCTCTATTTATGTTGAAAAAAGGACGAAAAATTTGTTTGGGAGCCACGTCGCACGACTGCGCAATTGTCAGTTAAATCGACACAGTGCCGAATCGCAAAAAGTGCTCTGGTCAGGAAGGGGGTAAATTCTTCCGGGACTGATGTGGTTAGATTTATGAAGAACAATTATTTGCAAACTTTTAGAACAGAAACAAAAAATAAAAAACCCAGTGGTGATAAAATACTACCAAAAGAAAGCTCTGGTTGTGTGGACAAAATTTAAAAAATGTAGTTTGGGTACAGTGTTGCCTGATGGCGCAATTGTCATTCAAACTGCGAACACTGAAAGATGAAAATTGGCCTGGGCAGGAAGGGGGTAAAAGTGCCCAGTACTGAAGTGGTTAACTACTTGACCGCCAGAAGATTTACTCCCCTTCATGACCAGGCCATTTCTTGCGATACAGCACTGCGTTACTTTAACTGACAATTAAACGGTCATGCGACACTGTACCCACAAAAAATTAATCCTCTTTTACCCACAAATAGAGTGGGTAAAAAGTGGGATTTGATCATCTCTGCATTTTTTTATTGTTTGTGCTATAAAGAAAAAAAATTTGAAAAAAAAAAAAAACAATATTTTTTACTTTCTGCTATAAAACATATCCAAAAAAAATAGAAAAAATCAAATTTCTTCATAAGTTTAGGCCAATATGTATTCGGCTACATATTTGGGGGGAAAAAAATCCAATAAGCGTATATTGATTGGTTTGCACAAAAGTTATAACGTCTACGGACACTAACTGACACCTTTGACACTTTTTGGAGATCAGTGCCTAAAAATATACACTGTACTAATGACACTGGCTGGGAAGGGCTTAGCATCATGGGCAATCAAAGGGTTAACTGTGTGCCTAGCCTGTGTTTTACTACAGTGTGGGAGGTGCTTTTACTAGGGGAAGACATGGATCCTAGTCCCTGCTTTGCAGAGACACAGGATTAATGCCTTCCCTCCTGTCAGAGCGACGATCTTCCTTGTTTACATAGGCAGACCACTGTTCTGTCTCTCTGCAGAATGATCGGCGAGTGCCGGCGGACATTGAGTACCTGCTGATTAGCTCCCGCTGTGTATAATCACACCAGTGAGCCGCAGGTGGCACGCATTCGCGCCCACTACCCGAAAGGGCAGGATCATGTATAAGTGAGTAAAACTGCTATAGGGCGGTCAGCAAGTAGTTAGGCTATAGGCTATATACTATAGGCAAAACTTTTTTGGATAGAGCAAGGGAGGGTTATAACCCCTGGCAGATTTTTTTCACTGTGTCCCATTGAGGAAATTTTCCTTCACTTCCTGTCCCACAGCCAAACAGAAGTGAGAGAAAATCCCTGCAAATTAACGGAATTTCCCTGGAGACCGATAGGTCACCAGAACTAGTGTTCCCATTGGAAGATTTCCCCTCTATTACTTTTCTGGGAACAACCCAAAATTTGGTATTTTACTTTCATTTTTAATGATAATGGTAACAGGACAAATAGAGTAAATCTCCTTAACGGGCGCACAGTCAGCAAAAAAACTGACAGGGGTTCTAATCGGCACTCTATCCAAAACTAAAAAAAAATTGCCTTTAGTTATAATTTAAGTAGACATAATCATGGCAATTTAATTTAACCAATGACTGTACTAGGTATCAACGTTTACTGTTCTTCAGACTTTAGGGGGCCAGAGTGTAGCCAGTGGGAGTAAAAAATGTCCTGGCATCAATGGGGTAAGCAGTGCTCCATCTTTAGTATTAGGGTGAAAAATGGTGCCCCAACATTGGTGTCAGTGAGAGGAATAGTGCACCATCAGTGAGAGAAATACTGCCCCAAGGGCCAGATAAGGGTGAGCAAAGGACCGCATCTGGCCCCCCGGCCACAGTTTGGAGACCCCTGTTCTAAACAATAGTTTTATAAATCTCCTGAATTCACACAAGGAAAAAGAGTTTCCAGGGCGCGTCATGGTTGCACCATTAGGTCATTTGCCCCACCTCATTCCTGCTAAATTACATTTCTGCTCCAAATAAAATATTAATTAATTAATAATTTTGTCTCTGTCCCAACCCATGTTTCAGTCCCTTGGAGTGTTTTTATGCTTTAATGTTGGAGGACACACTATAGGACTGTTTGCACTGAAAAGCAGTATTCCCTTTCTCTGAACACTGCAGGAATTGCGCTAACTACTCCAAACTTCACCTGCATTTTATGTTGTATTTATCAAATAGTGTTGTGCGGAGCATTAATTGTCCTGCTGCAAATGCATTCTAGTATTTACACCTTACAGTCTGTCCACTGAGGGAGAGGAAACTAAGGAAATGCTTTCCCATGCCTCTCAGACTAGGCACATTTGCTTTTTTACCTTATGGACTCCCTTAACCACTTCAGCCCCGGAAGATTTGGCTGCTAAATGACCGGGCCATTTTTTGCGATTCGGCACGGCGTCGCTTTAATTGACGATAGCGCAGTCGTGCAACGTTGTACCCAAACAAAATTGACGTCCTTTTTTACCCAGTAATAGAGATTTCTTTTGGTGGTATTTGATCGCCTCTGCGGTTTCTATTTTTTGTGCTATAAACAAAAGAAGAGCGACAATTTTGAAAAAACACAATATTTTTTACTTTTTGTTATAATAAATATCCCCATTTTTGTTTTTAAAAAGCACATTTTTTCTCAGTTTAGGAAGATATGTATTCTTCTACATATTTTTGGTAATAAAAAATTGCAATAAGCGTACATTGATTGGTTTGCGCAAAAGTTATAGCGTCTACAAAATAGGGGATAGATTTATAGTATTTTTTTTTTTTACTAGTAATGGCGGCGAGCTGCGATTTTTATCGAGACTGCGACATTATGGCGGACACATCAGACAATTTTTGACACATTTTTGGGACCATTGGCATTTATACAGCGATTAGTGCTATAAAAATGCATTGATTACTGTAAAAATGTCACTGGCAGTGAAGGGGTTAACACTAGGGGGCGCTCAAGGGGTTAACTGTGTTCCCTAGTGTGTATTCTAACTGAAGGGGGTATGGGACTGACTAAGGGAGATGACAGATCGCTGTTCATACTTTGTATGAACAGATGATCTGTCTCTTCTCCCCTCAGAGAACCTTATCGAGACCACGGGCACTCACATCGGCTCCGGGGGCGAGCAGAGCGCCCCCGCGCGTGCCCCTAGTGGCCACCAGAAAATGTAGACGTGTTAAGTTTTATGCTAGATCCATACCTTTTTATTCTCCTGCAAAGCTTAACAAGCCTCATTCCCTGTTCTCATGCCACCATTTTAGACCAATAGGAGGCTTCTGTGCCTGATCCAGGAGTGGTAGAGGGACAATAAGGCCAGAGATTGTTCATGGCATCTCTGTCTGATGTAGGAATGATCCCATTCCACAGCAGTGATTCAAATGGCTTGAGTGGCAGTGTTATTGCTTGCTGGGATAGCAACATGAGGGTAGAAAGCAAAGGACGAATTCTGGAACGCTTCCATGAGGTGAAAATCATATTGTGGAGGTGACACCTACCTCTGAGACATACTACAATACAGGGTAGGTTAAATATTTGGAGAGCCCATTTTGAGATCCATGGCACAGACTGCTCCAATTTAGGTGCTGAGCAGAATACAGCAATAGGAAATGTGCCATGCAGCCAGGCTCATAGAGCACAGTATCCAGTGTAGGAAACATGGAGGTAAGATGAATCCATCCCCTTTCCCCAGGCTTCAGTAATGAATTTTCAGGAACTCTTCCCTAATCAATTTAATTAACTGAGGTGGCTCTTGAGCAATGCATTCTGATTTTTCTGAAGGTAATTATTTGGGCATAAACACTTGAAACAGGATCTGTTAAAGATTTAACCACCTGAGAAGTTGGTTAGGTTGTCCAAATAGGCTGTAGTATACCAAAGGTAATATATATTGCTATTTGCACAAATGCTCCTTATTTATTATGGTCAGAATTAAACAATATAAATATTTTTCTGTTTATTTTAGTCAAATAGATATAACATTTTGCATATGAATAGTTCATTTTCATCCATCAAATGAAGCTCTGGGCACCTTTTCATGTTTTCCACGTTATCTTTTGCTGCTCTGTTTTAAACAAAAACTCTACAGAACTCAATTAGTCACGCTAAAATTTACACACACCCTCTTCTCTGCCTGCTGTTTCAGTAGGCATCAACTGAAATTTTAATCATTGTAAAGAAAGAGGAAATTGTTGGGACTTTGAATGAGGTTATGGCAAAAAGATACATATGCCTATATCCCTGTAGCACATAATAAAGGGGGGGATTGGTAGGGACTTTAGATGAAGCACACAACTAGTCTAGTAACCAAACTGGTATAAATAACATATTTATTGATACATATAGATTGTACATGTGATACATGACAATTAAAAAATGTTAATCTAAATATATAGTAACTTTAAATTCATATATGTATGCAAGTATTTTTGAATAATTCATATTATACCCAAAATATTATTATACATATCCAATATACTCTGATTCGATACAGACATGATCGTACAAAACAATTCATGATTGTAAGAAGGAGATATAAAACTCATGGTTGCTATGGCATAGCATCTGAAGGTGGCTCGACCATTCATGATTCTAAAATAGTATGTAAAACACATGATAACCATTGCGTAGCATCAAAGGAAATCTCTACGTGTTTCGTGGATAACCTCCACTCATCAGGAGCAGATGCCGCATGTCTCTAAAATAAAGAGAATGGATGCCAAAATGAGTTAATAAATAGGGGGGAAGGAGAAAGAGGGGGAGCAACACTAGTGGCCATTTTGCATACGAATAGTTCATTTTCATCCATTAAATTAAGATTAAATTAAGAGTATCTTTACAGTACCTGCTCAAAAACTATACTAGTTACAGTTACAAATAAAAGTGTAAAAGAAAAAAAAAAAAGTGAAAAAATATATAAAATAAAAAAGACAAAAATAGTTGTTGTTTTATTGTTGTTCTCTCTGTATTGTTCATCTCTGTTTCACTCTATTTTATAACTGCAATGTTTTAATGTTACTATGCTTTATCATGTTTACTACAGGTATGTATTTCTTTTATACTTAACTGTTTACTGTGTTTTATTGTTAAACCATTATTTTCTTTGTAGGTACGCCATTTAGCTGCAGCACTAATTTATTTATCTTGACAGCATTAGCGTTTGCTCTCACGATACGTAAATCAGTGACTCCAGCACTGTAGGAGGTGATTTCACCACCACAGTTAAAAAAAAGAAAAAAAGAAAAAAAAAGAGCATATATGCAGAATGAATGAATGAATGAATGAATAACTTGTATAGCGCTACAATGCGAACTGAATCGCCTCAAGGCGCTGTATTGGCATTTGGTTATCAAGCTTCTAGAAGAGGTAGGTCTTGAGTTTCTTCCTGAAAGCCTGATGGTTTTCTTCCATGCGAATGTCGGTTGGTAGAGCGTTCCATAGCCGTGGTCCCTGGACAGCGAATCTCCGAACCCCCTTTGATTTGTAGCGGGATTTAGGAATGAGGAGAAGATTTTGATTAGCCGACGAAGACTGCGTTTCGGTGTGTAGTGTTTTATTTTCTCGCGAAGGTATTGCGGAGCGTTTTCATGTGTGCATTTGTGGGTGAGGCAGAGGGTCTTGAATGCGACCCGATTCCTTACGTTTAGCCAATGTAGGTTCCTCAGGGAAGGGGAGATGGATTCCCAGGGTTTTTTCCCTGTTATCAGTCTTGCCGCCGTGTTTTGGATAAGTTGTAAGCGCGCAAGTTGATATTGGGGTAATCCTATGTAGAGGGAGTTAGCGTAGTCCAGTCGAGAATTGATGACTGTTCCAACTACCACTGCTTTGTCCTCCTTTGGAATGAAGGGGATGAGTCTGCGTAGCAGGCGGAGCAGATGGTGAGAACCACTGACTACTGCTCCTATTTGGGCATCCATTGACATTTCTGAGTCAAAAATGACTCCGAGACTCTTGGCCTTGGTCCTAGTGGTAATGGTCTGTCCAAAGATGGTAGGAGGTGTCCAAGGGATCTTGGCTCGGGTGTTATGCTTTGCATGTAGAATAAGAAGTTCTGTCTTTGATTCATTAAGTTTGAGGGAGCTAGTAGTCATCCAGTCGTCTATCATAGTGAGGCATTTTCCTAATTGCTGATGATGGTCTTTTTGTCCGGTGATGCGAAAATATAATTGAGTGTCATCAGCGTACGAGTGGAAGCAGAGGTCTGATCTTCTGATGATGTTGAGGAGTGGGCGAATGTAGATGTTGAAGAGCACTGGCGACAAGGGTGATCCTTGAGGGACTCCACAGGAGATTGCCCGGGTTTCAGAGGTGAAAGCTCCTAGTTTCACCGTCTGAGAGCGATTTCCTAAGAAGGATCTGAACCATTGTAGATCTGAGCCGGTGACTCCTGCTACTTCTGTAAGGCGGATGAGTAGAGTATTGTGGTCCACAGTATCAAACGCTGCACTGAGGTCCAACAGTACCAGGAGACATGATTCTCCGTCATCCGCTGCTTCGAGGGCATCATCCCAAATCTTCAGTAGTGCGGTTTCTGTCCCATGGCCTGGGCGGAATCCTGATTGTAACGGATCCAGGAGTGTGTGTGTGTCCAGGTGGTGTTGTATCTGTTGCACTACCGCTTTCTCCATAATCTTGGAAATGTTGTTCAAGCTTGTTATCGGTCTTCAGTGGTTGGGGTCCCGGGGGTCGAGGTTGGGTTTCTTTAGCAGGGGTTTGATGATGCCTTGTTTGAGGGCGCCTGGAACAATCCCTTCTTTGAACGATTGATTTATGAGGTGCGTTATGGTGGGAGCCAGGATGTCGGAGCATTCTTTCAGGAGTTTTGTGGGGATGATGTCAATAGAAGATGTACTGTCTCTGAGATTTTTGATGATGTTTTTAGTGGTCTCCGTGGTGATTGGGATCAGAGAAAACCTTGGTGGTTGTGGGATATTTGTGTCGATATCGACTTTTTGCTCTGACTGCCTGCCGTCGGATGTCTTTTTCTGATCAATTGTTTTCCTAATGTTGACGATTTTATTGATGAAAAAATCTGATAATTCATTGCAGAAATCTTGGGTTTCATTAGCGGGGGGCTCTAAGCATGCTGGGTTCATCGACTGAGCGACTATTTTAAAAAGTTCCCTGGGCCGATTTAAGGCCGCTGAGATGGTATTTGAGAAATAGTATTTTTTTGCTTTGAAGATTGCCTTCTGATAATTCTGTGTGAGTCCTTTGTATTTTGTGTGATTTCCCTTGGTGGGATTTATTCTCCATGCTCTTTCGGCTCTTCTGCGTTCTTGCTTGAGTAGCGTGAGCGAGCTATTAAACCATCCTGCGTTTTTCCTCTTGATGAGTGTTCTGCGTTTTGGAGCCACTGAGTCTGCTGATTGTAGTAATACATTGTTTACGGAGCTGAGAGTTTGCTCCGATGAAAGGGTTAAATTCAGAGTTGCTATTTTGTTTGATAAGGTGGTTTTGAAGGAATCGGAATGCAGTTTTTTCTGCGATCTATTCCAATGCGTCGTTGTTGCAGGCTTCTGTTTTTGGTGGGTGATGTTGGTGGAGATTTTGAATTTGATGGCGTGGTGATCCGTCCATGGTAGTGGTATGTTGTCTACTGTGTTGATGTCTAGATTTTGTTTGAAGACGAGGTCCAGAGTGTGTCCTGATCCGTGTGTGGGGGTCTTTATCAGTTGCTGGAGACCCAGTTCTTCCAGTTGGTTGATGCAGGCGGTGGCGATAGGGTCTTGGGTAGTGTTTGCCCAGAGGTTGAAATCTCCAAGTACCAGGAGGTTTTTGGATTTCAGTGTGTGTATTGAGATAAACTCCGTGAGTGGTGTAAGCAGATTGGTCTTTGGTCCTGGTGGTCTGTAGCACAGTAGAATGTGGGTGGTGTCATGGGGTGTTGATTGAAGATGTAGCGTCAATGTTTCCATAAAAGGCACTGGGTTCTGTACGATTGGTTTGGTGAGCGCCAGGTGCGATTTAAAAATCACTGCTAGGCCTCCTCCTTTTTTTCCTATCCGATGTTCAGTTAGGATCCTGTAGTTCTCCGGCACCAATTCGGTGAGGATGGTGTTGCAGTCGGGTGTTAGCCAGCTTTCCGTGATGAAGAGGCAGTCTATATTGTTTTGGGTGATGAAGTCGTGTACTTCTAGTCTGTGTTTGGCTGCAGATCTGGTGTTGATCATGGCGCATGTTAATTGTTGTGGTTGGGCTGGTATCTTCCTGTTTTTGCAGGTTGATTGTAGGTCGGTCTTTAATAGACGTTCTTTCCGTAGAATTTTTTGAATGGGAGCTGGCAATGTTGCGGTGGAATTTCTTAGTCTGTGAAGGACTTCTGCTGAATATTTAAAGTAGCACATGGCCAGAGGATGAAGTTAATGGTCCTGGGATGACTGAGCTGATGATCCGGATCCGGGTCTGTCCTGTTATCAGTCTAGGTATCAGACTTGCCGCCGCGTAGACTAAAGCCAGCAAGTTGATCGTGTGGTGCCCTATGTGTGAAGATGCTGATCCTGATCCGGGTTTGTCCTGTTATCAGTCCAGGTATCAGACTTGCCGCCGCGTAGACTAAAGCCAGCAAGTCGATCGTGTGGTGCCCTATGTGTGAGGACCTGGTTTGGTTGGGTAGTAGGTTCCTGGCTGTTCCAGCTGCCTCTGCTTGTTGCGAGGGATCCTGGACCTGTTGCGAGGGATTCTGGACCCCAGAAGCGTGGGGGCAGTGGTGGAGGGGTACATTAGGGGCGGATTGCCCCTCATGAGGGGCGGATTGCCCCTCATGCTTCGGCATATATTTTTTAGGCACATATTGCAATAAGAAAATAAGTTGTTTTAGTTGTTAATAAAAATAAGTTGTTTTATTGAGATAATGTTTTATTACCATTGCACTGATTTATTTATCTTGACAGCAGCAGGGTTTGCTCTTATGATACGTAAATCAGCGACTCCAGGAGGTGATTTTGCCACCACAGTTAAAAAAAAAATTTGCATGCCCATCATTAGAAGTGGGTGGATGCAGGGCGGTATTCTAATGGTGGGCATACCCACCAATAAATCTCTTTTTTTCGTTCAGCCCACAGGCTGCATGAAAAAAAAAGAGCATTACAATAAATGCCCAACAAGGACCAGCAACGTACTGGTATGTTGCTAGACTTTAAATGGTTATACCAGAATGATGCCTGCAGGTTTAGGCATCATCTTGGTATCGTTCCTTTCAGCCAGCGGTCAGCTTTCATGTAAAAGCAATCCTAGCGGCTAGACTGCTTTTACAAGCAGTGGGAGGGAACAGCCGCCCCCCCCCACCATCTTCTATGCTTTTCTCTTGCTCTCTTTTTCCACCGGGGAACCTGAGAATGCAGCCGGTGGTTCTGCTAGCTGACCATAGAGCTGATCGGAGACCAGAATGGCTCCAATCATCTCTATGGCCTAAGAAACCGGAAGCTACGAGCATTTCATGACTTCGGTTTCGCCGGATATAAACAGCACCATTGGGAAATGGGAAAGCATCTTATTACACCGATCTTGGTGTGGTCAGATGCTTTGAAGGCAGAGGCGAGATCTAGAGTCTAATAGACCCCAATTTTTTTTTTAAAGAGTACCTGTCACTAACTATTGCTATCATAGGGGATATTTACATTCCCTGTGACAACAAAAAAAAAATATAAAAAAAACTATTTAAAATGAAGGAACAGTGTAAAAATAAAATAAAAATACTGCAAAAAAAGTCCCAACCATGTGGTAGCCCTGTACTCAGAAGAAGCAGCAGAATGTATTTTGGGGTGTAATTCCACATATGCCCATGGCATGTTTGAGCAATATATCATTTAGTGACAACTTTGTGAAAAAAAAATTATTGTAATTTTCCCAAAACTTGTGGCAAAATATTAAATATTCCATGGACTCAACATGCCGCTCAGCAAATAGCTTGGGGTGTCTACTTTCCAAGATGGGGTCATTTGGGGGGGGGGGGGGGTTCGTGCCATCTATGCATTCCATGGCCTCCGATACTGTAGGTACTGTAGGTAGTGAGGAGTGAAACAAAAAATGTACACCCTTAGAAAGCCTATAGGCAGTGCTTGGTTTTCGGGGTCCTGTGCGCAGCTAGACTGCCAAAAAGTCCCACACATGTGGTATCCCCGTACTCAGGAGAAGCAGCAGAATGTATTTTGGGGTGTAATTTCACATATGCCCATGGCATGTTTGAGCAATATATCATTTCAGTGCCAACTTTGTGTAAATGTTTTTTTTGTCATTTTTCACCTATGACAAAAAAATAAATATTCAAAGTGCTCAACAAGCCTCTCAGCAAATTCCTTGGGGTGTCTACTTTCCAAAATGGGGTCATTTTGGGGGGGGGGGGGGGGTTTTACTGCCCTGCTGTTTCAGCACCTCAAGAAATGAGATAAGCAGTCATAAACTAAAAGCTGTGTAAATTCCAGAAAATGTACCCTAGTGGGTAGATGCTATAACCTTTGCGCAAACCAATAAATATACGCTTATTGGATTTTTTGTACCCGAGACATGTGGCTGAATGCTTTTTGGCCTAAATGTATGACTAAATTTGAGTTTATTGTATTTTGTATAACAAAAAGTAGAAATTTTTTTATTTTTTTTTCAAAATTTTAGCTTTTTTCGTTGTATATCACAAATAATAAAAATACCACCAAAAGAAAGCTCTATTTGTGGGGAAAAAAAGGCATACATTTTGTTTGGGTACAGCATTGCATGACCGTGCAATTACCAGTTAAAGTAGCTCAGTGCCAAATTGTAAAAAGTGCTCTGGTCAGGAAGGGGTTAAATCCTTCCGGGGCAGAAGTGGTTAATGCCCCCCTAGACAAAAATGAGCATTTAACCCTTAAACTGCAGGGGAGCCTGCTGCAAAGGAAAACTTGGATTTTCCCTGATTTTCAGCTTTAAGGTGGCTTTTTTATTTAACAATACATTCCATTCTGTACACAAGAGAACTGGAGACTTATATATGCAACTTATTGTATGAATAACACAATAGACTAAATATATGTCTGACCTTCAGAAAACAAACTTGGAAAGTAGCACCAATTCCTGGTATAACGCTATATTTTATAGTCACATGTCACTGCATTGATTTTGTTTTCCCGAGCTACATAGAAAAGAGCCAAAATTTATGCTCAATAACTAAAGTAAAGGATCACCATTTCATATTCAATCACTGAAGGTGCAATAAATATTTCCTTTATGGCGCTATTTGGATTGGAGACAGGAAAGAGAGAGATTGTTACAATAACATGCAGTTTTCCATTATCATCCCTCATCACATGCATCACAACTGTCAAAGTGCACCCGTCAGAGCAATGCAATCCTCTATGGGAATTAATCTGGACTCAGAGACAACCAATGGATCAAAAGAGACAGGAAATCAGCTAAGGAGACAAGCTGTAGAAAATATTCCATGGGACAAAACAGTCATTCACCTTGGTAAAAGAAAGGCTTCGTGCACACTGGATGTTTTGTACAGCTGCTGTTTTTGGCTTCAGGCATTTTTTTCTGCAGCCAGTAAACTCCCCAGCATGTTATTCTATGTGTCCATGCACACATAGGCTTTTTTTTCCAGTGTTTTTAGCTGTGAAAAACTCTGATAAAAGCCTAAAATCGCTGAAAAATGCAGCTATTGTGTGTTTATCAGTGTTTTCGAGCCATAAGCTTTTGTGGGAGTACAGTTTTGCTAAAAAAAAAACGCTGAAAAATGCTACTGCAAAAACTCATTCTACAGCTACAGTTTTCTACAGCTAACACTACTGGCTTTTTTATAACGTCCAGTGTGCATGAGGCCTAACACTATATGGTCTTAACAGGCCACTTGTGATACTCCATGGTGCAGGCCACATCTGCAACCATTCTCATGTTGCGTGGCATTTTTAGATTGGGAAAAGTTTCCAAAGATTAATTCTGTTGATGATTCACCTAAAAGGACTGCACGGTCCAGATTGTGGAAAGATTGTTCACTGTCAATATAATTCTTTCCACACTATAGGTTTGAATTGAAGATTGAAGGTTTTTCATAACCCCCCCCCCCCCCCCCCCCCCCCCACACCCCCCCCCCCCCCGTTGGATTCTTCCGTCACCACCCCAATCCTTTCTTTGACTATAACACACATCTGGAAGTGTTAATGTGAAACTATTATATTTTAGTTGTGACAATGTTCTTCCCAGAGCTGTAAGGAGTGAAGATGGTATAGCATAGGATGAGATGTATGAGTATCTCTTAGGCCCCTTTCACACTGGGGCGGGGAGCCGTGGTGACGGTAAAGCATCGCTATATTTAGCGCTGCTTTACCGTCGTTTTAACCGCGGTATTCGGCCGCTCGCGGTGCGGTTTTACCCCCCGCGAGCGGCCGAAAAAGGGTTAAACACCCCCGCAGAGCGCCGCCTTGCGGCGGTTTTACTGCGGTTTCCCATTCAAATCAATGGGAAGGAGTGGTATAGGAGCGGTGAACACACTGCTCCTATACCGCTCCAAAGATGCTGCTAGCAGGACTTTTTTTGCTGTCCTGCTAGCGCACCTCTCCAGTGAGAAAGCCTGCCGGCTTTCACACTGGAGTTTAAAGGGGCCGGATTTTTTCATGCGGTGAACAGGCGCTATTTATAGCGCTGTACCGCATGAAAAACGCCCCGGTGTGAAAGGGGCCTTAAAGGGAACCATGTAACAGTTTTCTATGTTACGTGCATGTACAGTATGCTTTATAGCTAACACTTTACAGGTATTTATTACCTCTCATGGAGATCCAACTACTCCCCGGACAATACCATACAGCTTGTAACAAAATGGCACTGTGCAGTTTGATTCCTGAGGCAGGGATGCCAAATTTATCCCAGTACTTCCCTGACAATGTCTCTCACCTAGGGACAAAGTTACAGTGTGCAGTCTGATCACTGGGATGAGACTGAGAAAATGCTTCCTGCAGCAAACTGATGAAATCACAGCCTAGGTCAATTGAGCAAGGGCAAATTCACTGGAGCTCATGAAATGATAAAAAAAATGATAAAATTATAATTTTTTTAACAAGAAGAAAAATGATAAAATTTAGAAAACAATATTGTTGTTCTGTATTGTGTTAAGAGAACATTAACTCCTTGGCGCTGAGCGCAGTTATCGGCGGCTAACTGAAGGCTCCCATTCGCAGCTTGCGATCGGGAGCTTTCCAATCATATGACCGCTGTGACAGCCAATCATGGCGGTCACATGACCATAAGCCCTGCCCTGCCTCCTGGCATACTAAACACCTTAAGGGCTGACAGGCGCCCTCTCTAAAAGGATAATGGTCAATTTCAAAGCTTTACCTAGGCTTTAGCCTCACCCTTACCATGCACAATACCAGTGGAATTCTGTTTGCTCCCTTTATTGCTGCAAACCATCCATATCAGAATGGCTATACTGAAATACACTGCAATTACACAAATAAAAGCTTGCTTTGGGTTACAAATTTTTATTTGAGTTTTTAGTTTAAGATGGGTTAACATGCCATGATAAATATCGTTGGTAAGGTATTCAAGGTTTGCATTGTATTTCCATCTTAAAGCATATCCAAACCCAAAAACAGAAATGTCATATTTTGCAGCTTATTAGTCCTTAGATGTTCTGGCTGACTTATTTTTCAGGCTTTCTTCTCTTTAATTTGACCTGGTAATCCTGCAAATGACGCACTTCTTCTCTCCACTCACTTCATGATATCTCTAGAAGAGCAATAGTCGTCACATGGGCTGGAATATAGACATGTCAGCCTTTGTTTATCTCCAATGCATGATGGATTGATGGAACTAGTAATTTACACAAGAAATATAATGATGTTTATACTTTCTTTTTGGATCACAGGAAGTGGTAAGTTAACTGAATTTCTGGCAAGATCAACAGGTATTTTTTGAACTTGCTTAGATTAAATAGGGAAAACGAATGCAGCCACCACATCTAAGGATTGGTACACATCGGCATGTTCAGTTATTGTTTTAGAATTTAGATACACTTTAAACAGTAAGTGCAGTTTCAGTGCAGGCTTTCCATTGGAGTGAATGGGAAGAAGACTGTCCCTTAAATGCATGAGAGGAGTAGGATCCAATAGCCAGGAAATTTAAGAAAGTTGCTATTGCACTGAACAGGCAATGACATTGGTATGTTAGGGATGCTGAAGAGCATAAGCCCAAATATTATGTTAATTGAGTACAGGTAAAGGAATAGGGTAGGCCATATAATACAATTTTTATGGGTTACAAAACATATACTGTAAGCACTCTATTACGTTAAAGCCTAAGGCCGCGTACACACGAGTGGACTTTCACAACCGTGTTTGGTTGCCGGCGGACTTTTCCCTCCCAAAAGTCCGCCGGACTAAGTTTTAAGATTAGACTTAAAATTGTCCGCTGGACTCGGCAGTCCGGCGGACAATCCCGCCGTCCGTGTGCTAGTCCGCGGGACTTTTGAAATGAACGGACTTGCCTCACACATGGAGGAAAGTCCGTTCATTTAGAACGTGACTCCAGGTAGACGGGACTAGCGAAGGCAGTAAATGCCGCTGCGCTAGCCCCGTCACCTGGTATGGATTTAAAGGGGAATTCCTACGCCGAAAAAACGGCGTGGGGGTCCCCCCCAAATCCATCTCAGACCCTTATCCGAGCACGCAGCCCGGCCGGTCAGGAAAGGGGTGGGGACGAGCGAGCCCCCCCCCTCCTGAGCCGTACCAGGCCACGTACCCTCAACATGGGGGGTGCCCTGGGGAAAGGGGGGTCAAGGGGACAAGGGCCTCTTCCCGACAACCCTGGCCTTTGGTTGTCGGGGTCAGCGGGCAGGGGGCTTATCGGAATCCAGGAGCCCCCAGATACCGGCCCCCCACCCTATGTGAATGAGTATGGGGTACGATGTACCCCTACCCATTCACCTAAGAAAAAAAGTGTAAATAACAAAAAATACACAATTTTTTTTTTTTAAAATATTTTATTGCACAGCTCCGGGGGTCTTCTTCCGTCTTGGGGGGTCTTCTCGCTGGACTCCTCCGCTATCTACTGCTCTTTTACTAGCTCTTTCACTAGCGGAGGAGCCCGGCTTTCTTCTTTGTCGCCGACGTCGTCTGGGGGTCTTGTTCCGACTTCGGGGGTCTTCGGGGGCCTCTTCTGTTCTTGCCGGTGGCTGGGGCTTCTGTTGCCGTCATCGCCGCAGCCGCCTTCTGCTTCTTTTTCTTCTTTCTTCATCTGATGTTGACACAACGCTCTCTCTGGCTGTAATGGCAGAGACAGGCTGTGATGTGACTTATATAGGGACAAGGGGCGGGTCACATGCTCATGTCACATGGTGACCCCGCCCCCATATGATGTCACAGTCCCGGAGGATGCTGAGACCCCCGAAGTCGGAAAAAGACCCCCAGATGACGGCGGCGACGAAGAAGAAAGCCGGGCTCCTCCGCTAGTGAAAGAGCTAGGTAAAAGAGCAGAAGATAGCGGAGGAGTCCGGCGAGAAGACCCCCCAAGATGGAAGAAGACCCCCGGAGCTGTGCAATAACATTTTTTTTTAAATTGTGTCGTTTTCTTTTCCTTAGGTGAATGGGTAGGGGTTCATTGTACCCCATACTCATTCACATAGGGTGGGGGGCCGGTATCTGGGGGCCCCCTTATTAAAGGGGGCTCCCGTTTTCCAATAAGCCCCCCACCCGCAGACCCCGACAACCAACGGCCAGGGTTGTCGGGAAGAGACCCTTGTCTTTATCAACATGGGGACAAGGTGCTTTGGGGTGGGGCAGGGCCCCCCTTTCCCCAGGGCACCCCCCATGTTGAGGGCACGCGGCCTGGTACGGCTCAGGAGGGGGGGTGCTCGCTCGTCCCCCCCCCTTTCCTGACCGGCGGGGCTGCGTGCTCGGATAAGGGTCTAAAATTGGATTTGGGGGGACCCCCATGCCATTTTTTTTCAGCGTAGGGATTCCCCTTTAAATCCATACCAGAGAGTGACCACTCTACAAAATTACATACGAAAGTAGGAACTGTCCGGCCAAGTTCGATAAAATATGGTCCTCTTGGTTAGATGGTGGTATAGCCGAGGTCTAAACTACTCGGCAGGTGATGAGAGAAGGAGACTTTATATATGTGATTGTCGTCCCCCCCCCCCCTTCCTCCTTCCTGACCCCTCCCTCCCTCCCCCCCGTTCTTCCCCTTCCCTAGTTCCCGTCTCTCTCATGACCCCCTGTTCCCCCCCCCCGGGGTCGAGGGGGCACTGCCCCCCCCCCGAATTTAAGCTGCTCCCTCTACATACCTGATTTGCCTCTACACTGCGGTATAGCGTACTGTACCATTTGTTTTGTTTTTTGTATACATCGAGTCTTATATGTGGAAACCTGGAGTCACGTTCGAAATAAAAAACGTTTACTGTTAAAATCCATACCAGGTGACTTTCACTGCCTTCGCTAGTCCCGTCTACCTGGAGTCAAGTCCGTTCATTTCAAAAGTCCCGCGGACTTTGGCCAAAACTCCGGCAGATTGTCCGCCGGAAAAGTCCAGACGTGTGTGGGCAAGTCCACACTTTCGGAAAGTCCGGCGGACCTCTGCTGGAAAGTCCGGCAGTTTGTTCGCTGGACTAGGTCCGGCGGACAATCCCGCCGTAAAGTCCGAGCGTGTGTACGCCACATTAGGTTATTTAAATAATAAATAAGCACAAGGTACATTACTTACCACCTGACTATGTCCGCCCTTTCTCCCCAACTCTTCCATTCATAAAAGCCATGCAACAAATTCTATGAATGAAACACTATCTATGAATAGAGGGGGCAGACCTTTTTAATCACCCTCCCATGCTCTATTCATAGATCACGTTTCATTCACAGCCACATCACACTGATGGTAATAATTGTCCATTGTGCTTTTTTTTTTTTCAACTAAATGTAGACTTTACAAAAATACTATATAGAAGGATATAGCATAATAATAAGAGATGTGTGTCTTTGCATATTCATCTCTATTTCAACATACAGTAGTTTACAGCTTTCCATTCTCAAACCCAGGTAGATTTTCTCATATGTATAGACATAATCAGTTTATAACTTATCAATACATTCATACAGATTAATATACCAGAGTTATAGTGGAATAACTTTGAAGGATGGAGGTTTCTAGGAAGTAGTTGTTTAATATGTTCGAAATTGTTTTTTAGCATCCTTTAGCTTTCTAATTATAACAGCATTTTTAGCAATTATCTTTTTTATTTGGTGATAAAAACGACATTATAAAATGTACATAAAAGATAAGGTAGAGTGGAATGATAGGCATTTATTAGCATATGATCCTTTTATTCATCCCTTAACCATATCTTGACTAGGGTAGTTCAGATACAACCTGTTTAACAGTATTCCCATAACTCTGTCCTCAACTCCATTACCCTTTACCTTTACACATTTACACTAAATCCGCATTGGAGTTAAATTGCAAGTTCGGCCTTTTATTAACACAACCATAAATAATAGAAAACATAAAACAGTCAGAACAATCCAGATCAAAGAATGGTTGCAGATCCTTGACGGCACCATCTCCAACAACTTTGGAGTCTGTGGTACCATTTAGCTAGGTTCTGTTTCCAGCAACCTTACACTACCCAGTCGGTCTAAACTGAACAAGACCAACCAGAGGACTCCATAACTGAGATGGGTCCCACCGTTTTATCGATAAATACCATGCTTTTGACCCTCGTCAAGGACTCCAGCCGCCAATGTCCAACCTGCTTAGCAAAACGTCAAAAAACAACATCACCAGGGTGGGAGAGCGGGTTGTTCCTCTTACAATTTCCAGTGTGCAAGTGAAGCCCCTTTACTCTTCCCCTCCAACTACTATCTCTCCTGCTCACCTGTCCACTTGTTCAATAAGGTAAGCGTTTTGACCTTTCATATCCTAACAACTAATTTAACCCACAGCAGCCTGGTTTTCCTTCCCCCCTGTCATGTATGCACTACGCTTATTTACTTTCTTTAAGCTCCGGGCATGTCTTTCTATGTGAATAGGAAAAAAGTAGGTTTTGTGGTAGTTCATTCTGTACATCCAATGCAGTGATTTTTATGTCATCCTGCTAGCATCACCACTGGCAATGACATAATGCAACACAACCACAAGGGGAGACCATTGAAGACATTACATCTGTTGATAGGAACAGCAGTAGTCTGCTTGCAGATCAGATTATATACTCCAATACCATAATAATGCATTTATTCCCATTTCAGCGCACTTCAGCAAAATGCAGTGTATGCTAGGCTGAAAAGACACAAAATATTATCTGTTTCTAGTAGAGCTTTTATGTTATTTTAATTTACTTCCAGTGACACTAATTAAATCATAAAATAAAATAATAGGTTTAGCCTGTCACAGCTAGGTAAATAGTTAAAATGTAAAAGCTATACCAACAGACACCTTAAGGCACAGCACTATTTAGACCCAATGCCTGTAATAGTGGTTGTCATAGTGCCTATAAGACAAAAAAATCTAGAAAACCTACTAGTGTATTCTAGTAATGCAGGAAATACTGGTAAGAAAAGATTACTTTAGGAATCCTTTTTTGAAAAATATCTGGTTGTTGCCATACTTTGCATACTTTTTTTTTATTGAGACATTGTATATAGGACTACTAGTGTAAGGGCTTATAAATATACACAACAACATACAGATCAATAATCAATGAATCAAAGATAACAATTATACTGAACATTTCATAGAAAAATCTCTATTAAGCTGAGACCAAAACAGTATGTATCCTTTGTATTTTCCCATTTTCAAATGGGAGCTTTTCATCGGATTTTCCGACCGTGTGTATGCCCATCGGTCTTTTTCTGTCGGAATTTCCGACGGACTTTGGATTGAGAACCTGTTCTTAATTTTTCCGACGGAAAACCTTTCTGTCGGATTTTCCGATCGTGTGTATGCAATTCCGACATGCAAAATTCTGACGCATGATCGGAAACAATTCGACGCATGCTCAGAAGCATTAAACTTCCCTTTTATAGTGCAGTCGAACGTGTTGTATGCCGTGGTGTTATTGACCGTCGGAATTTGGTGTGACCGTGTGTAGGCAAGACAGTTTGAGCGAAATTCCGTCGGAAATTCCGACGGGAAAACCATCAGAGCTTTTTCCGACGAGAATTACGACCGTGTGTATACGGCATAACAAATACTTTAAAAAGGGAAAAATTATGGGTTGGCTATGTAGTCATTAAACAAATGGAACTACCATCCAAACAAATTGCATGTCTTAGACCAATGTCCCAGGTCTATTCACAAGAAAATGTTCACATAGAATTCAAACTTTTGTCCTAGGTGGGCTTGTTGCCTCAAACATCAACTACAGTAGTTGGATTGTGGGAATTTAGTTCAATCCCTCTTCCAAACTGAACAGGATATTAAATGAGACTAATCATCCAAAGTTTATCCCTTATACATGTAGCGGGCACACTTACACAAGTGTGTGCTATATGTGGAAATTTCGTTTTTTCCCTTAGAACAGTAATGGGGTTCTGAGGGTTAATTGTGCAGGTTAACTTTGGGTTTCGCTGGGCTGTACTAGGGTTCTGCCTGGTCATGGGTGCAGTGAGGCATGACAGGCCTAGAACCAGGCCTGGTTGGATGTCTTAGGTATCAGTATTCCCCGGAGCCAATCAGTGGGTGCGCCTGGCCCCGCTGTGTAGTCTGGGGAAGGGTACTTAAGGTGCTGAAGTCACGTGTTCGGGGTTCGGCCGCGGCCCTGTTCCTGGTTCTGGACCGGGGTAGCCCCACGAGGGGGTCCTGGCCTAAGAGCGTTTGCCGTCCCCGCAAACATGGTCAGTTTGACTAGCCCCACAGACCCGCATGGTCTGGGGCAAGGATTTGTCTGTTCCCGAGTCTCGGAATCGGTTAGCCCGAGGCCCAGTAACTGAAGGAGGATTCAAAGTGTCCCGGTGTGCTATTAGTATTGGAGGGGCACCAAAGCTCGTGCAAGTGACCGGGGAAGGACTCTTTGGAGGAGGGCCAACAAGCTGGCATCTCAAGAGGAGCCTGGTTGCTGAGTTGTGTATGGACACTAAAGAATCCACACTTCCACAGAGCTGCCAAGGAGACAGAGAAAGTTCCAGGTACTGTGAGAAAGGTTCCTATTCACCTTCGGTTGCAAGTTCATTCAGTGTCAGAGACTTTTAACAAGTTTCCGGATCACATTGTTGGCTGCCATACCTCTGGCTAGAGGTCTGTCCAGCATTGAAATACCCATATGCGAGTGGCTACTCTCTGGGTTTGTTTAGAGACATTCTGTGGATGTCAGCAGTTCAAGGTGCCTGAGTTTCTTCACCCTTGCCCTCTATTCCTATCTGAGACTGTTGGATGTTACCACTGCAAGAAAAAAACCTTCAAAAGGACTTTTATTGTGTCAGCATCCAAAGTTGTTGGGTACTAACCCTGGAAACCCCTGGACATCGACAAGCCAAGCTGAGGTAACCGGTAAGCCCAAAAGTCAAAGCCGCCCCTCTGAGGATTATGGCCGCTACATACAGTAGTTATATTGTCAAGAATAATAGCTTATCCAAGCAGTTGAACCAATTGAAATGGTACAGATTAACCACTGTGGAGTGTTCAAATGCTCATTATTAAAGCTTATAAAGTATATTCATCCTCGGGCTGATCATATACCACTTATACAGAAGTGGAGTCATTAAAAATGTGATCAAAGTTCATAAAACCATTATAAATAGCAGTATACAGTATATGGACATATGTGTGTAAAGTTCATATGCATGGCATAGGGCAGGGATATGAAATTAGCAGTCCTCCAGCTGTTGCAAAACTACAAGTCCCATCATGCCTCTGCCTCTGGTGTCATGCTTGTGGCTGTCAGAGTCTCGCTATGCCTCATTGGACTTGTAGTTCTGCAACAGCTGGAGGTCCACTAATTGCATATCCCTGGCATAGGGAATACCTAGGAGAAGGCATTCAAAAAAATACAAGGCTGAGGGATCATCATCAGCATTCAGACTTTACAAAGAATGCAACAAGATATGTAAGGGTGCAATTAGGGCGGCTAAGATAGAACATAAAAGACGCATAGCGGAGGAGAGCAAAAAAAATCCCAAGAAATTCTTTAAGTATATAAACAGTAAAAAAGGAAGGACAGACCATATTGGCCCCATGAAGAACGAGGAAGGACATCTGGTTACAAATAATGGGGAGATGGCAAAGGTATTGAATTTCTTCTTCTCCTCAGTCTTCACAAGGGAATTGGGGGCTTCAGTAACCAAAATGCAGTGTTTGTCCTCATGACACATCACAGGAAGCATCCTCATGGCTAACAGAGGACAGAATTAGAAATAGACTTGGGAAACATAACATTAATAAATCACTGCGACCAGATGGCTTGCACCCGAGGGTACTTAGGGAACTCAGTCAAGTAATTGCCAGACTATTGTTCCTAATTTTTACTGACAGTCTACTGACTGGAATGTTACCAGTTGATTGGAGAAAAGCCAATGTAGCATCAATATTTAAAAAAAGTTTTCGGTTTCTGCACGTAGGAAAAAATGCATTCGGACGAAAACGAATGCACATGTCTAGTAATCAGCATGGATTCATGAAGAATCGTTCTTGCCAAACCAATCTATTAACCTTCTATGAGGAGGTGAGCTGCCATCTAGATAAAGGAAGGCCCGTAGACGTGGTGTATCTGGATTTTGCAAAAGCATTTGACACAGTTTCCCATAAATGTTTATTGTACAAAGTAAGGTCCGTTGGCATGGACCATAGGGTGAGTACATGGATTGAAAACTGGCTACAAGGGCGAGTTCAGAGGGTGGTGATAAATGGGGAATACTCCGAATGGTCAGGGGTGGGAAGTAGGGTCCCCCAGGGATGCCCCCCATAAACGACCTGGAGGATGGGGTAAACAGTTAAATCTCTGTATTTGTGGACGACACTAAGCTAAGCAGTGCAATAACTTCTCCGTCAGAGGTGGAAACCTTGCAAGAAGATCTGAACACATTAATGGGGTGGGCAACTACATGGCAAATGAGGTTTAATGTAGAAAAATTTTGAATATGCATTTGGGTGACAAAAATATTAATGCAATCTACTCACTATGGGGGTGAACCTCTGGGGGAATCTAGGATGGAAAAGGACCTGGGGGTCCTAGTAGAGGATAGCAGCAGCTTGGCATTGCATGCCATTGCTGAGCCTAACAAAGCAAACAGAATATTGGCATGCATTAAAAAGGGGATTAACTCCAGGGATAAATCGATAATTCTCCCACTCTACAAGACTTTGGTCCGGCCGCACCTAGAGTATGCTGTGTAGTTCTGGGCACCAGTCCTCAGGAAGGATGTACTGGAAATTAAACGAGTACAAAGGCAGCAATGCTAATAAAGGGTCTGGAGGATATTAGTTATGAAGAAAGGTTGCGAGCACTGAACTTATTCTCTCTGGAAAAGAGATGCTTGAGAGTGGATATGATTTCAATTTACAAATACCATACTGGTGACCCCACAATAGGGATAAAACTTTTTTGCGGAAGGGAGTTTAATAAGACACGTAGCCACTCATTAAATTTAGAAGAGGTTTAACCTTAAACTGCGTAGAGGGTTCTTTACTGTAAGAGCGGAAAGGATGTGGAATTCCCTTCCACAGGCGATGGTTTCAGCGAGGGCATCAATAGTTTCAAAAAAATCATTAGAAAAGCACCTAAACGACCGCAACATCCAGGGATATACAATGTAATACTGACATATAAATCACAAACATAGGTTGGACTTGATGGACTTGTGTCATTTTTCAATCTCACCTACTACGTAACTATGTAAAACTGCTCTTATTTCCCTCTCTCCGTGACTCCGGTTCAGTCGCATGATTAGCTTCCAGAAGCCAGCTTCAGAGTAGAAGGAGGACAGACGGTAACTGGTGCTCCATAGTAAGACTATGGGTGTAGCCACTGCCCGGGCATTCCATCCGTTGTCAGCGCGCTCCCGTTTCCCCTGAAGCCAGCCACTAGGGAGATCACGTGACCAGACTAGAGCACTCTCAGAATAGGTAAGCATATGCATCTTTCTTTTACTGCATGCGCATGTCCTAAACCCAGAAACAGGCAGCCCCATACCAGAACGTCGCTGTGCCTGTACGGGGCCACCCATCTGCGGTAAATTGCGGGCGGGCAGTCTGAAAGTGGTTAAGAACTTGTGTAATAATGTTTGCAAATTGACTTAACAAATTACCTGCAAGATAAAAAAAAATACTTGGCAATACTGCAAATCTATGCAATAAAACATTTCATGAATTAATCAATAAATACGTTTCAATCATAATTATTGATCAATAGAATTTAGGGAGAATACCAATTGCATTAGAATTTCCTAAATCGATCCCATGGTCCCTTTTTGCAGCCAAACCCTCTCTCAGTGGCAACCCATGAAGTTTCATGTATGGATCAGTGTTAATGTACTAATTATCTACAAATTTAATAAAAAGGGCACTAGAGATATTGTAAAGTATGCATTCACTCTCCAAAGTGTGCTCAACTTGAATACCCAACCATATGTGCTTGTACTTCTTCTATCTGAACTACCTGGTTGATCCTGCCGACCAATTTTCTTCCTTTTTCTAAACCTGACCACACAAAGTAGAGAAGTTGATTTGTCTTAGCATGGTCAGTTGTCATCCTTTGGCTGGTCATTCAGAGGTACAGGACACTGTGCAGACACACATCATGCCTGTATGGGGTAGTTTGTGCAGCCAACACACCCCCCTAACCAGTCATAGCCTGCTTCTGGTACACACAACCTCCAATCACAGCCTGAACATACTATGGAATACATAAACACTGTGTGCCTGCACAGTGCCCTGTATCCACCACCCCCAATACCAGGAAAAAGTGATGCATGGTTGTCACATGACAGAAATGTTTAACCTTATAAGAAAGCTTATTTCTGAAACTAAGCAAGAGCAATTATGGTGCCACCATAGCTATAACTGCATTAGAAAATATCTATTCCATTGTATGTTAGCAACTATTTTAAATCTAGCCTGTTAATGGCTACAGAGTTTAAATCTAAAGGCAATTTTAAGACCATATAATTTAATTAGATACAGTGGGCATAGAAAATAATCACCCCCTTTAAAATAAAGACAGACACAGTTTTTGTTTTATCCAGCTGTATTTACTAGTGCAACTTATAACATCCAAGCGAAAGATAACACCAACATTTAGGAAAAAAAATAAAAAAGTCAAAAACAGAATCACAGAGTTGGAAAAAGGATTACCCCCTTGTGTCGGTATTTTGTTGAAGCACCTTTTGCTTTTATGACAGCCTTTAGTCTATTGGGATATGTCTCTACTAACTTTGCACATCTAGACTTTGCAATATTTGCCCACTCTTCTTTGCAGAACTGCGCAAGTTCAAATAATTACATTTTAGTCTCATCTGACCACCTTACAGTGGTTGTAAACCCTTACACACCACTGTTACCTACAGATAAGCCTATAATAAGGCTAACCTGTAGGTACTGGAAATATCTTCTAAACCTGCACGGTTTAGAAGATATTTACCATATACGATTGCACATGCGCACTACAGAAAGAGCATGATCGTGCCATTACCATCGGCTCCCACGCGCATGCGTGGGAATTACGTCACGCGACTCTGGCCAGTCACAGAGCCGGAGTCCACGCCCCGCAGAAGGAAGAGGGGTGAACATGGAAGCGGCCACCAGCGGGGACATCAGGGACATTGTGGGCTTTGTTTGCAGGTAAGTGGCACATAATAGCGATGCATACTAGCGATGCATACTAGCCCATTATGCTTTTACTTTGCAGGGGAATAAAGAGGAAGTAAAACCCATCAGGGTTTACTTCCTCTTTAAATGCACCTTGAAGATTCTGAGACCACGTGAAAAAGGTGTTATGGTCAGATGACACTAAAACTGAATTATTTGACCTGAACACCAAACAATAATAATGGCGGAAATCCAAAACAACTTACAATCCAAATAACACCATTCCTACAGTAAAGCATGGAGGTGGTAATATCCTGTTATGGGGGTGTTTCCCTGCAGCAGGAACTGGAGCATAGGGTTGCCACCTGTACGGGAATGACCCGGACAGTCTGTTTTTGACAGCTGTGCCCGGGTTTGTATCCTCCTGTAACCCGGACACCACAGCATAAGCTCCAGTCCCAGCCAGTGTGGAAAGTACCTAGAGCCCTCCACCAGCACCATGCCCCCCCCCCTCCCGCTGAATGCACTCTCTCCCCAGTCCCACCAGAAGCACTCCCCTGTTCCTGTGGCTACAGTGGTAAGTGCCTCATCCTGCTCCCCCCGTGCCGATGCGCTCTCTCCCGCCAGCAGCAACCCCCCTTCAGCGGTGAGCAACTTTCCTGAGTGAGTCCCCCATCGCCCCCCCTTTTCAATGTGCCGATCAGCAAATGAAGGACACTCTCTCCCACCAGCAGCACTTTTTCCCATCTTCCCCCACTCCAGCAGAGCTAATGTCTAATTGTGACAGGTAAGTAAGAGACTAGTCCGGTCGGTCCCCTTCGCCCCTGTCAAGGAGCAGCCAGTGTAGCAATCAGCCTCAGTACAGAGAGCAAGTGCAACCCACAGCTTACAGAACGTGACAGCAGGAGAGAGGTATGTACATCACTGAGCACTACTGTCCCCCTGTTCATCCCACAGTCTCCCTGTTCATCCCACAGTCCCCCTGCCAATCCGACAGTGCCCCTGCCCATCCCACAGTCCCCCTGTCCATCCCACAGTCCCCCCCCTGTCCATCCCACAGTCCCCCTGTCCATCGTACAGTCCCCTTGTCCATCCTACGGTCCCCTTGTTCATCCCACTGTCCCTCTGTCCATCCCACAGTCCCCTAGTCCATCCCACAGTCCCCTAGTCCATCCCACGGTCCCCCTGTCAAACCCACAGTCCCCCTGTCCAACCCACAGTCCCCCTGTCCATCTCACTGTCCCTTTGTCCATCTCACTGTCCCTCTGTCAATCTCACTGTCCCTCCGTCCATCTCACTGTCCCTCCGTCCATCTCACTGTCCCCCTGTCCCTCCCACTTCCCCTCTGACTAGTCTGCGGCCCCCGTGACCACTCTGCAGCCCGCCCGTCCACCTTGCTGGCTCCCCCTGTGCATCCTGTGGGGTTCTTTGGGATGCTGTGGTTAGGGTGGTCCACTTTAGGGTGCCTTAGATATGATGGACTGATTTGGAGTCTTGAGATAGAATGGGCCACTTTTATGTGGTGTTGATAGTGTGGGTTTTCTATAAGTAGGATGGGCTACTTTTAACTGTCAGTGGATGGTTTGGGTGCAGTGGATAGTAAGGGTGTTGTAGGTAGGTGGTTAACGCAATGAGGCTACATCCTTTGTTTGCCGTGGCATACACAGCACACTGTGTTACTACTCTCTTTAAGCCAACCAAATGTGTCTGAGGTCTTTTACAATCCTATTGTCTATATAGTGTATACTACAAAAAAAAAATGCAGTGCGCCAAAAAAGTGTTCGGGTTTGGCTTGAAGAAAAGGTGACAACCCTACTGGAGCACTTGTCAAGATAAAAGGAAAAATTGATGAGGCAAAATACCATCAAATTGAGGAAAATCTTCCAACATGACAATGACCCAAAGCACACAGCAAAAATGGCCACACAGTGGTTGGAGAAAAAGGTGAATGTCCTTGTATGGCCTAGTCTGAGCCCAGCCTTAAACCCCATTGAAAATGTGTGGAATGACTTGAAGACTGCACAAATGGTCACCATCAAATTTAACTGCACTTGAACAGTTCTGCAAAGAAGAGTGGGCAAATATTGCAAAGTCTAGATGTGCAAAGTTAGTAGAGACATATCCCAACAGACTAAAGGCTGTAATTAAAGCAAAAGGTGGTTCAATAAAATACTGACATAAGAGGAGGTGATCATTTTTCCTACTCAGTGATTCTGTTTTTGAATTTTTTTTTTTTCTGAAATGTTGCTGTTATATCTTTCACTTGCATGTTATAAGTTGCACTAGTAAATACAGCTGGGTAAAACAAAAACTGTGCCTGTCTTAATTTCAGGCTGCAAAGCAACAACATGTGATTATTTCAAAGAGGGGTGATTCTTTTCTATACCCACTGTATGTCTTTATTTTCTAAATTACAATGGAAAAATTACACATTTCATGTAATCATTTCTATTAGCAGCATAGCGTAAGCATAATATTTTTAGAGCCAATTCACTGACAAATGCCTTATTTTCATTTTTTACAAATGAAAATTATATTTACTAAAGGTTTTATCTCACAGATGATTTGAATTTACAGCATGCAAGTTTTTCTTATTTTTGTGGTATTTCCTATGTAAAAGTTAATTCCACAAAGATTATTGCATGGGTTATTGCACTTTCAAATGCTGCTACCTTGAGTGAATTTTTATAAGGTATCGGTAATTGCAAAAAAAGGACCATTCTAGATGGAGAGAAGACCTAAAGGCTTTCAAAGTTTAAACCATTCAAATGTGAAAAATAAGAGTTCCAAGCCTAGGCAATATTTATGTTTGTGAATCGAGCATTTTGATAAGAAAATTTGTATGTGAAAATAAAATATGCATTTTGTCAATTTGATTGCATTGAGTTAAGTGCTTTAAGGGGAATATAGAGTATATTTTATATAATTTCTTTATGTGAAAATGTGAAAAACATTTTTTTAAAGAATCCTAATTGTTTAGTCAAGTAAATATGAACTATTGAATATGTACATATCCAGCGAGCAGGTGAAGCTGTAGGTTATTTTTTACATGTTTAACCCTTTTGCTGCCTGGCCCCGTACTCCATTTTGTACACTCAGGTGGCCTGATAATTTTTACAATTTTTCCTTTGCTTTTTTATTTTTCACTTATAGCTTTCAGAGTTTGTAAAAGACCCCCCAAACCATATATTTTCTGAAAGCACATATTTGCTCAAATGTTTATCAAATCAATTTTTTTGTTAAAAGTCCACTAAAATCGTGATTAGCAGATAAATACACAGCACATATTTCAAAATTCATATTGAATATAAAACCTTAACCTGTCTTGAGTTACTAAATAACTAATATTTGTAACTTTTAAATTGCGCCTTTTTGCAAAATGGTGAAAAAATTGAACATACGCAGAAGTGTAAACATCCAAATGTCTCTAAAAATCTGAAGGTTTTCATTTTTCCCTTACAGCTTGCAAAATTTGTGAAAGACCCCCAAAACCATATATTTTATGAAAGCATATACCCTCTAAAATAAAAATATGGTGCTACTGATTTTTTAGACCCCTGCGGTATTTGCGCAAATGTTTATAAAACCAATATATTCTCAAAAAATACACTAAAACCATTATTATTATAAAACAGACAAAAACACAGCTAATTTTACAAAATTCCTGCTAAATTCCTACATACTAAATATAAAAGCTTAACCTGTATTGAGTTAATAAATAACAAATATTTGTACATTTTAAATTGCGCCTTTTTGAGAAATAGTGAAAATTGGACGTAAGCAAAAGTTTCTTCTGGAGGTTGTCCTTTTACATTTACAGGTTTCAGAATTTATAAAAGAACCCCCAAACCATACATTTTCTGAAAGCACATGGCCAGTAGAATAAAAAGAAGGTGCTACTGATTTTTAAGGCAGCGTGATATTTGCGCAAATGTTTATTAAAACAATATTTTTGCAAAAAATACACTAAAATCATTCATAGTGAATTCATACATGGGAAAACGTACAAAATTCCTGCTAAATTCCTAGTAAATATAAAAGTTAAAACTGTATTGAGTTAATAAATAACAAATATTTGTACATTTTAAATTGCACCTTTTTGTGAAATGGTGAAAACTGAAGGTACACAAAACTGTAGATAACAACAATTTACTCAAAAAATCCAGAGGTTACCATTTAGAATTTGAAAAGACCCCTCAAACTAGACATTTTCGAAAAGCACATGTCCTGTAGAATAAAAAAAAGTGCTACAAATTTTTTGGGCCCCGCAATAATTGTGCAAATATTCATCATATCGCTATTTTCACAAAAAATACACTAAAGTCATTAATATTGCACATAAACACAACGTAACTTACAAAATTCCTGCTAAATTAATACTAAAGCATCATTCACATGTGGCATACTAAAGTGTATGCCCTTGGAGGGCCATGTTTACAATGGGTGGTCCGATTAGGCCCACCTGAAAAAAAAAACAGGCAGACCCGATCGGTGTGCTTGTGTGAAAAGAGCCTGAGGCCTTGTTGACACAGGGCATACACAGCGTACCTTTACAGGGATGCAAAGGCGTTCCGTGCATCCCCACACAGGCAGTCCCATTTGTGTCAATTGGGATGCAACAGCTGCACAGGCTGCTGTTCCGAATCTGAAGTGGGTGTGGGTACATGACCCCTAACGCAGACAGTGTGAGCCCAGGAACATGCATGCGGACCTACATGGATGTAAAATAGCTCTGTTCGTGCAGTTGCCACATCCCAATGACATCAATAGGACTGCTTGCACAGAAATGCACGGAACACCTGGGCATCCCTGTAAAGGTATGCTGTGTAAGCCCTGTGAGAACAAGGCCTTAGGCCCCTTTCACACAAGCACACGATCGGGTCTGCCTGTCTATTTTTCAGGCGGGCCCAATCGGACTGCGGAGGGCTGAGTACGGGAGGGGGGACCGTCACTGTGGAGGGATGAGTGCTGGGGCAGACTGTCACCATGGAGGGGTGAGTGCAGGAGGGGGAGGCCTCGCCACGGAGGAGTGAGTACTGGGGGAGAACGTCACCATGGAGGGGTGAGTGCGAGAGGGGGGCAGTCACCGTGGAGAGGCTGGGTGACGGCAGACCTGGGAGGGTTACCGTCCCCCAAAAAAGTCACTGAGTCTTACTAGGTTTTTTTTTTTGTCATATTTTTTATTAGTATTATTTTTTTTGGGGGGGGTATTTGGTGAGATATCGGAGGTCTAAACAGACCGCCATATCTCTTTTTTTGAGACAGAGAAAGGGACTGAATATAGTCCTTTTCTCTGTATTACTTTACTTGAATGAATAAGGAATCTGTATAACGATTCCTCACTCATTCATAAACTGACAGTCTGATACATAGTAACAATCACGGTTACTATTATCAGCTGTCAGTGGACATTTAGTAGCGATCATAGTGATCGCTGCCTGCGCCCAGGGTGCTACACTGGGCTGGGTGGTAAACACATGTTTACCAGGCCCCCCAAGCCCAAACTTCCCCCTCACTGCTCCCCCCGCTGCGATCCCCAGTCTGTCAGATAGCCGGAGAAGAAGCTGTAGGCTGCGGGAGGGGAAGGAGAGATGCCGCTCCCAGCATGGATTGATCGGGGGTGCAAGGACCGTTATGGGGGGTGATCTGAGTGATGGGGGGACCCCCCAAGCCCCATACAGCACCTGAAGCTGGCGGGAGCGGCAGAGGAGGGATGCTGGCTTATGATGGTAGCTGCAGGGGATTGAATTTGCGGGGTGTCAGATCGGGTGGAGGGTGGTACTTAGTGCTGGGATGAAGAAGAGGGGTAAAAGGAAAGGAGAGTGAGGGGGGTAGTTATAGGTGGAAGGGAGCGGCGGGGGGTGGAGAGGCTGGGGATAGGGCCTAGCCTAGGTGCCCATGCACACATACACTTTTAGAAGAATGGCATAAGCGTTTAGAGGCAGTAAAAAACGACTTCCTGTGAATCCTGTTTGGCTATAAAAACGCAAAATGCCTAAAAACAAGCCTAAATTAGACCAAAAGCTTGTTACAGCGTTTAGGCGCATTTGGCATTTATAGGCAAAAATTTTGGGGGGTGCAAACAAACTGAAAAATACTGAAAAAAACATCAATTGCAGCCTCATTGTGCCCATCAAATGCTGCCAATGTGCCATCAAATGCTGTCACTGTGCCTTTTTAAAGCTGCCACTGTGACCATCCAATGCCGCCACCGTGACCATCCAATGCCGCCACTGTGCCCATCCAATGCCGCCACTGTGCCATCAAATGCTGCCACTGTGCCCATCAAATGCCGCCACTGTGCCCATCAAATGCCGCCACTGTGCCCTCAATTGCTGCCACTGTGCCCCTCAATTGCTGCGACTGTGCCCCTCAATTGCTGCCAATGTGCCCCATCCAATGCTGCCACTGTGCCCAATCAAATGCCGCCACTGTGCCCATCAAATGCCACCACTGTGTCTATCTATCTATATATCACATATTGTCTTTCTTTCTAGAAGTTAGAAGAACTTACCCAGACCATCACAACTTGACAGTGTCAGTGTCTGACAGATCCCGCTCCTATGGTCGTGGACTCGTGGACATGCATGCAATCAGCGCTTAATGACTTCAGAGCAGTAGCAGCAGATCTTTCAACTTTAAAAAAAAAAAAAAGACAAGAGAATAGGTCTGCGCATTCATTTTTGAATCCTAATAATCCTCAGTCCATCTTTTGTCGCAATTTATATCACGTTTTGGAGCACATCGGGGGGGCCTTGAGAAACAGTGTATAGATGACATAAATGCAATGACCTCAAGATATAGGGCATCCAAACGCTGTGGCACACAACCTCCCAGTAATCCACGCACTGTTTCTCAAGGTCCACCCATGCATGCTGCGTCCTCTGCTGGTCCCTTGACCACTTTTCACCAACATGCTCCCAGGACCTCCACTGGCCCTTCTCCAACCTTTTGTGAACATGCACCAAGACTAATACCAATACCAATACTAATACCAATGACGTGTCACTATTACTGCCATTTATACCAATAATGGGGCACTATTACTGCCACTTATACCAATGAGGGGGCGCTATTACTGCCACTAATACCAATGATGTGCCACTATTACGCCCACTTACTTTAATGATGTGCCACTATTACTGCCACTAATACCAATGGTGCACCACTATTACTGCAACTATTACCAATGATGTGCCACTAATAACAATGATGCGCCACTATTACTGCCACTAATACCAATGATGTGCCACTATTACTTCCATTTATATCAATGATGTACCACTATTACTGCCACTTATACCAATGAAGGAACCACTATACTCTAATACCAATGATGGGGCAATATTTCGCACAATAATAGTGCACTAATTCCACTGAGACTGATGACAAACATTGTGCAGCATTTCTACCATTGGTATCAACAATGGGGCACTCTGTACAGTTTTTTGTGGCCACACATAGAAAGGTTGGAGACCTCTGATCAAACACTTTGTAATGTTTCTTGTTTCTACTCTTGTTTTAACAGCAATTTTGTTCCATGTTTGCCTATACAAAAATTTTTCAAATTAGGTTTTGGAATAAAAACTTTTTTGTAAATTTATGAAGTTAAATAAAAACAAATAAACCGCGCTAAAAAATATTTAGGGGAAAAATTAATAAAATCCTAACCTAAAGGCTGCTGCTAGAAGTGGGATACTAACACACAAAATATACGAATGGATAAAGCTGCGCCAAAAAAGTTAATAACACATAAATAAAACGAAAAACACAAATAACCAGATAATTATATGCAAGAAGGAAAATAAAGTGCATACACAACGTAACTATAGAAGAATACACAGAATGTAATAAATAAAGTCCAGTGAGGACCACATTAGTCCTAATTATATGTCTTCTTTAGTAAAAAGCCTGGTTGTATATAATGGGCAGACTTGTAGTTTTGTGGCATATAAAGCACCGCTGTGACAAGCATGCAAGAGTTCTGTGCAATCCCATCCATCACCTTTTGAATTTGGCGCTTACCAGATGGCTAATAGTAAAAGGCACTGCTTATGAAGCCTGCAACTTCCCGGACAAGGAGGTAACTGATGGAACCGATCAAATCAGGGACAACCAATCCAAAGAAAAGAGGGACCTCCACAACCTCCGCTCCGCTCAAGGACATCCAACTGGTTATCTAATAACAGAACCGTCCTGTATCACGGCCTGGAGTCGGACTTGGAGTCCAGTAGCTGTGGCAGTAGAGAGGCTCCCACCGACTGTGACCAGCAGGTACACAAGCAGGTTGTTGTGCAAAGTATTGAAATCATGTGCTGGAAGCTTCCAGCACATGATTTCAATACTTTGCACAACAACCTGCTTGTGTACCTGCTGGTCACAGTCGGTGGGAGCCTCTCTACTGCCACAGCTACTGGACTCCAAGTCCGACTCCAGGCCGTGATACAGGACGGTTCTGTTATTAGATAACCAGTTGGATGTCCTTGAGCGGAGCGGAGGTTGTGGAGGTCCCTCTTTTCTTTGGATTGGTTGTCCCTGATTTGATCGGTTCCATCAGTTACCTCCTTGTCCGGGAAGTTGCAGGCTTCATAAGCAGTGCCTTTTACTATTAGCCATCTGGTAAGCGCCAAATTCAAAAGGTGGATGGGATTGCACAGAACTCTTGCATGCTTGTCACAGCGGTGCTTTATATGCCACAAAACTACAAGTCTGCCCATTATATACAACCAGGCTTTTTACTAAAGAAGACATATAATTAGGACTAATGTGGTCCTCACTGGACTTTATTTATTACATTCTGTGTATTCTTCTATAGTTACGTTGTGTATGCACTTTATTTTCCTTCTTGCATATAATTATCTGGTTATTTGTGTTTTTCGTTTTATTTATGTGTTATTAACTTTTTTGGCGCAGCTTTATCCATTCGTAAATTTATGAAGTTGTCATGTCTATTTTTTTTTTCAATCTTCAAAAAAAGAGAGAAAACACATACAGACACCTAAGCGGACTGTATATTTTTACCTTCTACAGAAGAAAAGGACACATTTTTTCTTCTGTGTGGGTCAAACGAGTTCAGACACCAAAGCGGACTTTATATTTTTACCTCCTAGAGAAGAAAAGGACACATTTTTTCATCTGTGTGGGGTAAACGATTACAGAGACAGAAGCGCACTGTATATTTTTACCTACATAGTAATGCATAGGTGGATAGCGATTATTTAAGGGAAAAATAATTATAAATAAGGATAGTAAGCAGAAAAGATGCAGAAACAACAAAATATATTACACATATTGATTCTGCTATGAAACTTTTTCCTCAGGGGATACAAAAAAAAGTGATTGCGGATGGTCATGACCATGAAGTTGACCCACGGTCCGTAAACTGCACACGGTGACTTGGATTTTGTGGTTCCAGTTCAATAGTGCCTCAGAAAGTTATGAAGGACACAGTATGCCAATACCATTTTGATGGCATTTGTCCACATCTAGCTGCATATATGACAGCAGTACTCTCCACTTTAAGGTGCAGACATCGAAGGCACATTCCTCAACACAACGGGCATGGCTAAGCCGATAATTTAAGATTTTTTGCTTCTGGCTGAGACCATAGCCGCTGTATGGCCTCATTTGATTTTCGGCCAGTCCAAAGGTTTCATCTGCTATCATGACCAAGGGTAGACTGGGTTCTGCTGTGCACAGTAAAAGCCTGCTGGGTGGAATGTCAAGGTATCCTTCATGTAGGTGATGTCCAAATGCTGACTTTTGAAAGATACAGGCATCACCTTGGCTGTATGCTTCGACATTCACAGCTATAAAGCATAGGCTCGCATCAGCTAATGCAAGGCCACAAAAAGATACTTCTTATAGTTGAAGTATAGGTATCCGGACTGAGAAGGTTTTTTAACCTTGACGTGCTTGCCGCCGAGGGCACCGATGCAATTGGGAAACTGGGTCTTCTCCTAAAATTCATCAGCAACTTACTTCAACTCCTCGCACAATGCCAAGCAGGTGTCTCGTGTAACTTTGGCCACTGTGGAGACACCCATGAGGAAATAATTGTATAAGGATACGTAGCTTTGTCCAGTTGCCAGAAATCTAGAGTTAAACATACATGCACATTAAAAAAAAAAATATATTATTTAAAGAGATATAAATTATATATAAAATATATAATAATTTTCTGCATGATGTGATCCATAGTGTATTCAGACACAAAACCCAGGTAGCTCCTAAACAAATCACTGTTCTCTTCTATCTCTCAGCTCTTAAAATGGCATTGAAAAATTAATAATTAATTTTTTAACAATGCATTGTAGGAATTGGGGAGTGAAAAATAGCAAGGGGGGTGTTTTTATGGCAAAAACTCACATAAACGATCATAAACATTATTCAAAAAAACTTGTTTTTAGTGCTGGTTCTACCTGACAGCAGCGCTGGCGTTTTTTAAATGTCCTGTGTGCATGATGCCTAATAGTCTGCTTTACTTAATAAACTGAAATTTACAGAGCACAATAGCTGAAGCTGAAATGTACACCTACTTCAGCCTCTGAAAGGAAGTGGTTTCTGATGTGCTCTATTCTTAGTAAACCAATAATATTTTATAATTAATATTGTCAAGTGTACCAAAATGTTTATTTGTAAAATAAAGAATATATATATAAATTATATTAAAATATATAAATATAAAATATATATATATATATATATATATATATATATATATATATATATATATATATATATATGAAATATAGTTTATATACTATATATATATATATTATGAGGACTCACTGCATTAAAAAAAATGCATCTTTCCACTTGAGTTTAAACACCCCCATGTTACAAGTGGTGTTCGAATGCGGGCATACAGACGGTGAAATCCGGTCTCTGCGCCAGTGGTGAGTCATTTCAGGAACTGCTGCTAGCTGTGTGTGGCAGCCAGGCAAACTGCATTGCGCAGGAGTTCAATTGACTGTGTTGCATGTGTGCAGGTAGTGCACCTGTGAGAATTTTTTTTTTTTTCTTTCTCTATGCTGTGAACTGTGTAACGGGCTACTGTGCATGTGACTGCAAGGATGAGGCAGTCAAAACACAAGAAGTTCATGTTAAATCAAGTTAAAGGTGAAGTGAGCTCAGCGTGGCCTGAGAAGATGTCTCCACCTTGGAGGGCCAGTCAAAAGGGGCCAGTGATGTGTGAGACAGTGAATGAATGGTTCAAGCAGAATCGCAAAGAGTGTGGCGCAGTGCAAGGGGCTCAGATCTTGGCCTGACCGGAAGTTGGAGAGGTATGTGGTTGCCCATAGCAACGGCAGTGATGTCAAGTCTGCAGACCATATGAGAAAAGTATTGCCTGCAGAGAGTGGTGGCAAGTTGAAAGCCACAATGCATCAAAGAGTTTGGGAGAATCAGCAAAGCTCTGCTGGGAGAGTGCGGTTTCCCATGGCAACGGGAGAAAGATTGCCAAAGGAAAGGAGGAGCTACAGGGCATATGTAGCTAAGCATCCACCTAAAGATGCGTATGCATTTCAAAATTGACAAAAATAAGCATGCAGTGTACATGAGGAAACAAGTGGCGCTAAGTTTGGACAGTAAGAGGGTGCCCGTACTTGGAGTACAGAGAGGGACCATTGTCACCCTAATAAAAAGAGCCCCCACTTATCATTAAACCAGAGTTTAAAAATGTGGTTCCTTCTAAATTAAGCAAAGAGAAAAGGGGTGGTCTAGTGGAAATTGAGGGAGCACTTTATAACCTTAATGGTACTGGATCCGTAAAATTCAGAAATCAACCTCATGTGCAAAAAGGTACCAAGATTGGTAAAAGGGACTAGTGTAGGCCCAAGAGAAGTGGGAAAACATCGCTTTTGGAAGTGCACTCGTAAAAAAGCATGGGAGTGTCTTTGTAAAGCCCAAGTAGATGCAGCAAGGGGACGTGGAGAAATTCACCTGATGGGACAAGATTTGGCCCATGTGGGTGGCAGCTTGCATGGTCATGCCAAAGTGAGGAGGTTGTACTGGTGTATATTGAAGGTTAAAGCTGATGTCAGCGAGTTTAAAGGTAGGATCAGGGAAAGCGGAGTTTCCCCCAAAAAAATGATTAAGCCCAGGGACACAAGAAGAAGAAGGCTGAGGATGGGAAAATATAGGACCCTGTTAAGATCCAGGGTGGGACGTGCCTGGAAGCGCACCCGAAAAAAGGTTGGGCCTACGTGGCTGACAGCCAGCACAGAGGTGTAAACGGGTGCTGGTGAGATCGAAACAAAGGGGGGATGTTTGTCCCTTTGAAATTGGATATCCAGAGTTTGCATATCTGCACATTAAAAAAATGCTCTTTCCACTTGAGTGCCAGGTTAAACACCCCCATGTTACATAATTCTGAACCGTGATGAAAAAATATATATATATATATATATAGTCACCCTAATAAAAGGCTGTTACTGATTGAAAAAGTGTCTTTGTAAAGCCCCTGCAAGGAACGTTTTCATGATGTTTTTAAAGGTAGGATCAGGGAAAGCGGAGTTTTTTTTGATTAATCAGCTGTTTTTTTTTTTTTTTTTGCTGCTGCTGTATGAAGACAGACCTGTGGAGGGGTCATCCCTGGTGTAAGGGGGTATTCTTTTGCCCAGAGACCTGGAAATACATTTATATATAATTAGGGCTGTTACTGATTAAAATTTTCATGTTTGATTAATCTTTTTTTTTTTTTTAATCGATTAATCTACTAATTTCGATTAATTATAGCGCACATACAGATCCAACTACTTTTAGCTGATCTCCTTGCATTGCAACTCTGCATTAGTCAGTGGTAAATGTGGTATACACTATATACAATCACCCGACACTAGTTAGTTTCCACAATCCATGACTTAACTTCACAGTTCACACAAACACGTTTTCAATTCAAACTGTAGCACTGACGTAAGTAATTTTTTTTCCCACAGTAGCGTGACAATCCCTCCACCTCCAGTCTAACTAATCACTCTCACCTTATGGCATAGACCCCTGTGCAAACAGGTAGTCATGCAAGCAGGTATCAAAAGGGTTAACACGGACCATAAACTTCTCTCACGTCTCCTTAGATCTCAGCAAGGACGCCAGGTCATGGGTAGAAAGAAAAGATCTAAGTGCTCACTGCTTAAGTATACGATTACATTTTTGTGTTCAAACACAAACTACTCACATAAAGATGATAAAAACACAGCATGTAAAGCTGACAATCGTGTTAGTTCTGTAGGGCAGCAGCGGGAGACTTCATGCGTAGCTCCTCCCCGTACGCGCTACGTTCCATCAGAACTTCAACGTCACCGGACTCCTCCCCCTTCCCTTCATTAGCAGACGGAGGCACTTGGGGAAGGGGGAGGAGTCAGGTGACGTTGATGTCCGTGACGTCACCAGATCTCTGACGGAACTCCCTGAAGACCCGGAAGCCACCGTAGAGGTGAGTACCGATCAAAAGAATTTTGATTGATCAAAAAAATTAATCGATTAATCGAGGAATCAATCTTTAATTTCCACAGCCCTAATATATATATATATATATATATATATATATATATATATATATATATATATATATATATATATATATATATACATACATACATACACACGTATATATACCCAGTAATATAAAACATCAAAAAGCTCATATTCCTGAAAATTTGTTTTTTAAATTACGTTCTCTTTTTTTATCCTATAAACTTGGGACATGCACAATTTAAGTACATATGCCATTAAGTAGCTGCTCAACCCATACACACGGTCGGATTTTCCGACGGAAAATGTCCTATCGGACAATGTTGTCGGACATTCCGACCGTGTGTAGGCTCCATCGGACATTTTCTATCGGATTTTCCGACGGAGAAAGTTTTATCTCCTGCTCTCAATTTTTCCGACAACAAAGTCCGATCACACAAATTCCGATCGTGTGTAGCCTAGTCCGACTGACAAAGTGCCACGCATGCTCAGAAGAAATTCTGTGACGGAAGCGCTCGGTCAGGTAAAACTACCGTTCCTAATCGACACAGCACATTCGTCACGCTGCAATGTTAAAATGTGTTTAATGCAGCGCATTCTCTTTTTCTTTACAATGCAAGAAGAATGACGTGTTTTAGCTGCTCCTATTCACACTGACTTCTCACAAACTTCTTTCTTTATTCTTTTTCATGATTTCTTGGCTAGATGTTTTTTATTCGTCAGATCTTAAGAATGTTTTTTATTTTTTTTTTTAGGATTTGTCATTTATAGTGTTTTTTTTTTTTTTTTAAATCCAGATTTCCTTTATTTAATTTTTTTTTTTTGTTGGGGGGGGGGGGGGGGGGGGTTGTGTGTCTCAACTTATCCAAACACCATAATTATCATTTGTATTTTTAGCCTAAATTCACTAGGAGGTTGTTTGTTGTTGGTGCCCCTTGTTAATTGGACTTTATGATTTGTGAAATGTACCTGCCTACTCACAAATAAACTGTCATTGTTGAAACACATAGGCAAGGATTTCTTGAAATCAAAAATACCTTTATTTAGGTGTCAGCAACAAACCAAAGAGGAAGGCAGCGATGGAGAAACTTGGGAAATTTGCAAAGCCTTTGACCCCCACGGCAGACATCATTTTTTTATGTTCAAAAATTGGTGGCCTGAGGAGTACGTATCTTAAGGGAGTGCAATCTGGTCCTGAAGTCCAAAACATCCGGAACTGCAGCAGATGCCATCTATGTCCCCAGGCTGTGGTCATACGAGAGGCTCCATCTTCTCTCAGACCAGACTGAATCCAGGTCGTCACACTCTGGTCTTCCTTCCACGCTTCCTTCCAGGCTGTGGCTGTGGTGCTGGAGGTGTGGCAGAAGGAGGAGGAGGAGAAGGAGGAGGAGCATGGTGACTCTCGCAAACATGTGTTGCTGGGGTCATCTCCCCAGCCACCCCCTTATTTAGTATCTTGAGGATGACCTCCTCACACATGCTGCGTTGCCCCGCCTCCATCTCTTTGAGTTTAGTGGCAGCCAAGGAGGCAAAGGCCTCCTCGTAGGTGGGTGTGGCATGTAGTGCCGCTGAAGCCTCCCTTATCAGCCGGAGCGCTGACTCCCCCACCTCCCCCCCCTTTCTGGCCCTTTTGTAGGGAAGGCGGAGGGGAGGGACTTGGGATACAGTCAGGCTCCTAGGCCTACCCACCTCTTGGCTGCCACTAACCCCTGCCTCCTCCTGGCTGCCACATTCCACAGCCACCTCCTGGCTGAGGTCTTCCTGTGTATGAAAAAGGGACATAGTTTGAGTTATTTGTTCATCAAACACACACAATTTTCATCTATTGACTGTTGCAAAATGTTTACAAATTGAAAACCATACAATTCTCAGCCCAGCAGTTTATATTCTTGCCCAAAATGTCTCCAACACTACTGTCTGTTGATATGTCAAACACTTTAGAAAATAAGCAATTGGGGATCCTGAATTAAGTGAACATCATTCATTTTTCAAAAAAAAAGGGTACAAAAATACTATACCTGGCTCAAGCTGGGCTCCTCCACCTCTTCCTGACTGGAAGGCCCAGGTTGGTCCTCGGAAGCCTCATCAGGGGTGGAATGCGTGGAAGGAAACGTGGAAGGAAGAGTCGAGAGTGACTCCCTGACATCAGCCTGGTCTTTGAGAAAATGGAGCCTCTCGTAGTACCAGAGCCTGGGGACATATACCTGATCTGCTGCAGCTCCAGATGCTTGGGACTTCAGGACCTTATTGCGCTCCCTGAAATACGTACTCCTCAGGCTGCCAATTTTGGTTCTTAACTTATCAACGGTTGCCGTGGGGATCACCGGCAATACAAATTCCAGAAGTTTCTGCATCGCTGCCTGCCTCTTTGGTTTGTTGCTGTATAGCGGGTGCTTAGCCTGCCACAAAAGGGGCATTTCTCTATATTTATCAATGAAGAGGGGGAGGAAGCTGACGTCATTGAAGCCAGCCATATTCTCTGCAAGACACAACACCAGACAAAACACTAAATAATGTCAGGCTAAACTCTCCTAATCTTCTCCATAAATAAGCCTCAATGTATAAGCAGTCTAGGCTAGTGATGTACCAAGTTCAAATTGTACCTTCGTTATAGCGATCGTCTCGTGCGTCAGCTCTCTCTCCCCTCTGCTCACAGATCGTCGCTACGACACACGCGTGTGACGTTTTATATACAGTGCGCATGCGTGAAACTCCGCCCGCCCCTGACGATCTTTCTCGTCTATTCCCCACCCCTTCTCTTTACGGCGCAGTGGGGAGAGCACATGGTGGGGACACAGCAGGTGCGCCCTAAATATTCCAGCAACGAGGAGGAGGACGAGGAAAAGGCCGGAGGCAGAAACGTCCCGATCCCGTAGGCTTAAATTTAAGGCCTCCAATATGTCTTTTGGAGAAATGTTGGAGATGGTGGACATATTGAAGAGGAGCGACTATGATGGGAAGTATGGGCCTTACCTCAACCCAAATGTCAGAAAGGCCAAGATCATGGCTAAAGTTGTGAGGAGGCTGCACAATAATTTTGGGGTACAACGATCCAAGGATCAACTGAGGAAACGCTGGTCAGACCTGAAACTGAGGGAGCCCGATCAGTACAGAAAGATCAAGCGAGTTCTTCAAAAAAGTAAGTAGTTGTCGTGTGTTCTTTTTTTTTTTTTTTTCTTGCTTGCATACTGCTCCATGTGGTTGTTTTTTCTATGTTGTACATTTGAAAATGGCCACTTTCATGTTCGTGTGTCCATTCGATCGTACTCAACCTCGATCGTTCGGCCACTTATAATACGATGTTTGGTGAAGTTGGAGTGAAATACATTGGTTCTGGCCTGTTTTTAGTGAAAGGAAGTTTGTTGTCAATAGAGATGTCATCAAGAATGTAAAGCAAATTTCTTCAATGTAAAGGAGAGGTCACTCAGTAGCTGTTTACCCATCTGGACTCTAGAGCACTAGTGCTGGGACACCCAAACACCCTTTTTATTATGTTGTTCCACACATGTGCTCCAGTGGATACTATAGGGGTGTCTCCATCTGACAAACTTCAACCAAAAAGGTAGTAAGTTTTGCACCTTTACAAAGTGACTACATTAATGTTGTTGTCCTTTGAACCTGGCCACAAACAACTATTGTCCGTCACTTCCAAGCAATGTTTGACATTTCCTATTTCTGCCCTCAATAGATTGTTGTGCTAAGTATTCCTTTTGTACATTCTCATAGGGGAGCGAAGACTCGGGACGTCTGAGGACACCAGGAAACCCACACCTCCCAAAGAAGGGGAAATACCAACACCAGAAGCAGAGGAGGAGGAGGAAGGAGAGATAATAGAAGTTGGAGAACTTGTCACCACAACAGGTGAGTGTGGGAGAACACAGCTACTGGTAAGCTAATCAATGTATGCCTGCCTCTTTTACAATAGCCATTTTTTTTTGTTTTTGTGTTTTTTTAGGTGATGTGGATGTTGTGGAAGAAGAATCGCACTTTACCACTGAAAGTGCACACGTACTCATCGGGGAGATAATGGTGTGCAATCGAGATCTAGATGATATCAAGAAAAACATCAATGATGTTCAACAAAAAATGAAGAACATCATTGATGTTTTAGCGAAAATCTGAAAACGCACAAAGTAATTATCACACATTTGTGGCTGTTTATCACAAAAATTTTAACTTAATAACTGTGCCAAATTTGGAAGATGCACACAGTGTGTCAACATGTGCTAGCTCCCATCATGGTGGATGAATGACAACGTTTTGGGGGTGCAACCACTTTACTAACTACTAAAGTGGGTGAGGTGAAGGGGTTGCACCCCCAAAACACGTCCATTGATCCCCATGATGGGAGATTGCACATTTGGACATTCTAGGCATGTGTTTTTGCATCAAATGCCCATTTTGATACCCAAATTGTGTGCATGTTCTAAATTTCCCTTTTCCAGGGGTGACACCCCATGTGATGAAGGCACGATCAAACACACTTTGAACATAGTCATGTCTGATCTTGTCTTCACTTTTCAAAGTTGAACTTTGTAAGTTCCTATGTTCAGTCTGTTTTGTTTTGCTACATGCCTGGTTTTCACAAATGCGCAATGTTAGTAAACAATGTTCTAAAGACCAAAGATCTTTTGAGTTTACCAAAGCATTTTTGAAAGGCACTTGTGAATGTGTTGTAAGTAAAATTTTAACATCTAAAAAATGTGTGGCTTCCTTATTTCAAACCACAAAAGCATTATTTACGTCAAAAGTAAAGGATTTTGGTGACAATGGGTGTTATTTACTAAAGGCTATTCCAGTTTGCACTGCAAGTGTAGTTTCCGGTGCACTTTTGCAGTGCACTTGTAGTGCATAGTGGATTTGTCTTTTGTAAATGACACCCACAGTGCTTTGTAATAAAAACACGTAGCACGCCATTTTCAGGAATACACACATTTCTGTCATGGTGATGAAAAGGAGTATTTTGGGTGTCAGTTATGCACTACAAACCTTACCTAGACAAAATATTAGGTATCACACACACAACATGAGAAGATTCTTTTTCGGAAGAAGAGACTGTAACCTCCTCTCGCCCAGAAAGTGCATTCCCACTGTTGAAGATAAAGGCCCAAAAAGAAAACTACAAATAAGCTAGAACACACCTACAAGAAACACAAGCAGTAAATGACAAGAAATCTTAGGTCTGGTAAAAAAATATATTTATTAAAAAATGCCTCTCACACATCGTCAGGCATATCAATGGCCCCCCTACCCACAAAGTAGTCCATATAGCTCTCGCGGACCTCGCGGGCATTTAGAGGGGGCAAGCCAGGACGTGCAGCTTGAAGGGCTGTGAGGTTGGCATTGGAAGGCATGTCGACATCAGGGCCAACGGGCACAACATAGTTGGTGCTATGTCGCTTTAGGAAGTTGTGCAATATGCAGCAGGAAAGCACAATGTGGTTCAGTTTATATTCCGCCAAGTTGATAGCTGTCAAAAAGAGGCGGAAGCGGCTGGCCATGATCCCAAAGGTGTTCTCCACCACTCTGCGGGCTCTGGACAGCCGGTAATTGAAGACCCTCTGGTCTGGGGTGAGGGTCCTCATCGGGAAGGGGCGCATCAGATGGCTTGTCAACGCAAACGCTTCATCCGCGACAAAGACGAAGGGGAGTCCTTCAGCATTCTCCTCTGGAGGTGGCAAGCACAGACTGCCACTCTGGAGACGCCAGTAGAACTCCGTGTGCGCAATGGCACCACCATCCGAGATCCGGCCATTCTTCCCCACGTCCACATACAAAAACTCGTATGTCGCCGACACCACCGCCAACATCACTATACTATTAAACCCCTTGTAATTATAATAGTATGACCCCGAGTTGGGGGGTGGGACGATGCGGACGTGTTTCCCATCAATTGCACCTCCGCAGTTAGGAAAGTCCCAACGGCTGGCAAAGTGGGAGGCCACAGTCTGCCATTCCTGTGGCGTTGAAGGAAACTGTGGAGTCAAACAAAAAAAAAAAATTAGTCAGTTTGCACATAAACATTGCAAGCAGATTAGACACTAACATCTTGGAACAAGATCAGACTTAAATTTTAACCTTTAAAGTATTTGCACACCAAAGTACAAGGTCCCCTTAGCAGATTACTCACCCCCCCCCATCAATCCCCCCACTTCTGATGGGCCATTGACAATAACTAGGGGTTTGGGGGGGGGGGATTGGACAGGTAACCCTCTCCACTTCATTGATAGCCAAATGGCTCAATAATGTGTGCTAGTTTGGCCAGACCCTCCTTACTTAACACTATTGGCAGCCCACAGGAAAGATAAAAGAAGATTCCTAATCCCCCCCCCCCCAAAAAAAAAAAAAAGGGAAGCACATTTTGACATTCTGCAATTACCTATCAAGCTAATAATAGGAGGAAAATCAAAAAAAAAACAAAAAAAAAAACATTGTAAAGTATTGAGCCAGCCCCTTGCACTACATGCTTTGCTGAATTCATCCCTAAATATGACCACTATAAAGAGGTAGGTATATAGTGTGTATTGAGCTTGGCAAAGCCAGCAGATAGAGGATTGGTATCATCTGACAGAGCAGTTGGGGGAGGGGGGTTCCTAATGAGTTTGGCACCCAAAAAAAAAAAAAAAACATAAATTCAAAGGGACTCTGCATGAAGTAAAACACACAGCAAACATTTGTGCATATTTTAGGGGGTGTTTGGGGGAAACCAATACTATGGAGCAGACAAAATACATTGCTTAAGTGACTAGGCCATAGGTGTCTATTGGGCCAGAAGAGCATGCTGGGGAGGTAAGTGAAGGGAAAAATGCATGAAGGACAAAAGGGGCACAGCATATTAGAGCATATTGCAATCATGGTAATTAGGGAAGGAGGTCAAAAATACAAGTCATTAGCAAACAGAGCATACATAGAAGGGAATAGTAAAGGAGAAATGTTACCTTAATATAGTCCTCCTGCAGGACCTGGATTATAGCAGAACAGGTCTCTGGAATAATGATTCCCAGAGCCTGGGGAGAGATACCTGTGGAGAACTTCAGATCCTGAAGGCTTCTCCCTGTCGCCAAGTACCTCAACGTGGCAACAAGCCTCTGCTCCGGAGTGATGGCTTGTCTCATGCAGGTATCCTGCCGGCTGATAAAAGGGGTCAGCAAAGCCAAAAGACGGTGAAAAACGGGGTCCGTCATCCGGAGAAAGTTCCTGAAATCATCAGGATTATTCTCCCGGATCTCACGAAGCAAAGGCATGTGCGAGAATTGGTCACGCTGAAGCAACCAATTCTTGGTCCACATACTCCTCCTCGCCCTGTTCATGGACTGGTCTTGGGTCAAAGCTAAAAGCCCGACACCAAGTCCCTGTACAGCACGAACTCTGCGACGAGTACGTACAGGAAACTTAGCTCACAAACGGTCGGCTGTTGAGAACGGACAAACAGAAACCACCGATAAACAGCAAGGCCTGAAAGAACGAAATGAATACCAGAAACGAGCAGACAATAAGCAGTGAAAATCAAAGCGTCCTATATCAAGATATAGGCCGCAATGACCAACAAATGCGAACTGACTACACGCACCGATAAACAGATACGCACGACAAGCACAAACTGAAGAGCAGTAACGATCTGAGTCAGAAAACTGAGAAGCGCGAATCGTAAGTCCCCAAACCTCTACTAACACGCGATAAACACGGAATCAGCAGAAGGAGCCCAACGGGTGCAGGACGTGGTGCTGAACTTCCCTTTTCTAGTCTCGTGGAAGACGGCTTACGTCACGGCGTTCTTGAAGACCGGAAATTCCGACAACGTTGTCCGACCGTGTGTACGCAACACCAGCTTCGGACAAATTCCGACGGAAATGATCCGACGGAACTAGTCATCGGAAAATCCGAGCGTGTGTACGGGGCATAAGCATCAGACATGCTGGCCAGATCACCAGATGAAAATAAAAATAAGAAACCCTAAAAGGGAAAACAAATGCAGCCATCACATTTATTAATTGGTAAGCTGCAATATAATAAATGTTTTCTTTTGGGATTAATACCATTTTAATGGCCAGAACTAAGCAACATTGAATTAGATGATAAGATAGAACTTCTTCTTGCAGCTTTCATCGTCTCTTTTGTAATATTTTGCAGTGTATGAATGGACTACGTAGAGGCTAGTAGCCAATAGCTTTGGTCTTGTAATATTTTGCAGTGTATGAATGCTCTTTACCATTCTGAACCCGTGTTGCATTATTGGTAATAACTTTGCACCTATTTAGTAAACTACAAGTTATGCCGCGTACACACGACCGGACATTTCCGGCAGACTAGGTCCGACGGAATTAGTCTGACGGACAATCCGATCGTGTGTGGGCTTCTTCTTGCAGCTTTCATCGTCTCTTTTGTAATATTTTGCAGTGTATGAATGCTCTTTACCATTCATTTAAAAAATCAGACGGACCTGCAGACTAGGTCCGACGGAATTAGTCTGACGGACAATCCGATCGTGTGTGGGCTAATCCGATCATTTTTCATTAAAAAAAATCAGACGGACCTAGAAATAGAACATGTTTCAATTCTATCCGACGGACTCAATTCCTATCGGGAAAACCGTTCATCTGTATGCTGGTCCGACAGACCAAATACGACCCAAGGGAAGCTATTGGCTCCTGGCTATTTAACTTCCTTTTTTAGTCCCGTTTACGGCATCACGTTTAAAACGAACGGACTTTCGAACGGACTTAGTCCGTTCGTGTGTGGCCAAGTCCGTTCGTTCGGAAAGTCCGTCGGAACTCCGCCGAAAGTCCGTCTGGAAGACCGTCGGACCTAGTCTGCCGGAAAGTCCGGTTGTGTGTACGTGGCATTACAGTTACTTCCTGTCTGGTCTTTTGGCCAATTACCCATTCTGTTACAGAACTTTACATTATAAACCCAATTTTAAATTGACAGTAAAATACTTAAAATACAAATTTGAAGTGAGAATAAAATAAAGAAAAGAAAAACGTGTTAGCTGTAGAAGCCAATCAGATTCTGTCTGTCATTTTGTTAGTACTGGGTAACCAATGAAAACTAACCTCTGTAATTTTCTTTTTTTTTTTAATGTATGATATAATTAAATAAAATGATGTGCCATATTATGCTGAAAGTTTACTCCAGATGTCTAATTAGCAGGATATAAAGGTGGACAAAATAATAGAACACCACTTTAAAAAGAGATTACATTCTGAAACTATATTCTTGGGAGAATAGGGGATAGATGCTGCAATGTATAACTGAAAATGATCATGTATTTTGGTTGGCAGCCCGGTGACCTGGGTTTGAAGTGAAGGGAAAGTTGTAACCCCTGTCAGTTTTGTTTTTGTCATCTGTGTCCCGTAGGGGAGATTTCCTTTCACTTCCTGTGACAAAACTGGAAGTGAGAGGAAATCCCTTCAACATAAGAGAATGACGTGTCACCAGGGTGACCAGAACTAGTGAAGATTTCCCCTCTATTAATGTTCTGATGTCAACCCAAAATGTGTGATTTCCTTTACTTTCACTTTCCATGATAATGGTAAGCAGGACAAATAGAGAGGGGGAATCTCCCTAACAGGGACACAGACATCAATAAAAACCTGACAGGTGTTCTAATCTCTCTCCACTCTCTCCAAAACGAACAAAAAAGTTTTGTCTTTAGTTACAGAATCTTTACAATCCAAGGTGTAAACCTTTTTTACATCCACTACCAATGCAAAAATGTATGAAAAACAGACCGTTTATAAGCTTACATCTGTTTTTTGTCCAATTACGTCTTTGAACAGAAGAAAAATAGAGCTTTGATCAGTTTAACCACTTCAGCCCCGGAAGGTTTTACCCCCTTCCTGACCAAAGCACTTTTTACAATTTGGCACTGCTTTGCTTTAACTGATAATTGCGTGGTCATGCAATGTTGTACCCAAACGAAATTTGCCTCCTTTTTTTCCCACAAATAGAGCTTTATTTTGGTGCTATTTGATCACCTCTGCGGTTTTTATTTTTTGCCCTAAACACAAAAAAATAGCGACAATTTTGAAAAAAAAAATACTATTTTTACTTTTTGCTATAATAAATATCCCCAAAAATGTTTTTAACCAGTAGCTGCCCGCCCACTGTCATATTCTGGGCCGCCGTCATATGACGCGATCGCTTCTCAGGCCACTAGGGGGCGTGCGCCCGCCATGTCACTGGGGTCATGATGCGCGTGCCCGGCTGCCGTGATGTCTGCCGGGCACGAGCGAGTGCCCAGTAACTGGATCTGTGTGTGTAAACACACAGATCCAGGTCCTGTCAGAGAAGAGGAGACCGATGGTGTGTCCCTTGTACATAGGGACACCGATCGGTCACCTCCCCCAGTCAGTCTCCTCCCCCCACAGTTAGAATCACTCCTTAGGGCACACATTTAACCCCTCGATCACCCCTAGTGTTAAGCCCTTCCCTGCCAGTCAAATTTATACAGAAATCAATGCATTTTTATAGCACGGATCGCTGTATAAATGTGAATGAACCCAAAATGGGGTGAAAGTGCCCAGTATTGAGGTGGTTAAAAAACTAATTTCTTTATCAGTTTATGCCAATATATATTATTCTACATATTTTTGGTAAAAAATATCGCAATAAGCGTATATTGTTTGGTTTGTGCAAAGGTTATAGCGTCTACAAACTATGGGAAAGATTTATGACATTTTTATGGCATTTTTATTATTATTTTTTTAGTAGTAATGGCAGTGGTCTGCGATTCTTATCGGTATTGCGACATTACGGCAGACAGATCGGACACTTTTGACACATTTTTGGGACCATTGACATTTATACAGCGATCAGTGCTATAAAAATGCACTGATTACTGTGTAAATGACACTGTAGGGAAGGGGTTAACACTAGGGGGAGATCCAGGGGTTAAATGAGTGTTCCCTCAGTGTGTTCTAACTGTATTCCTTACTAGGAACAAAAAACATGTCTCCTCTCCTCTGACAGCACAGGGATTTGTGTGTTTACACACAAATCCCCGTGCTGGCGCTCCTGCACACGATGGCGCATAGCCAGTGGCAATAGCGACCGGCGGCCACACACATCGGTTCCCCCCGCCGTGCAGCGAAGCGTGCACCCTCTGGCGGCTCTTAAAGGAACCCCGTACCCGTAAAGGGCTTCGCGCAGCGGTGCCATTGTGCCGCAGTATATGTATGCGAGCCGGTCGGGAACCGGTTGACAAAAACAGATATTAACGAATGCGGATGTAAACTGATGTAAACGCATGATCATCCATTTACATCCATTTTTCTATAGAGATGCATTTATGTTCGTTTTTCATCCGTCAACAGATGGATGAAAAACTGACAAATGGTCTGCATGTGTAAAAGGGGTCTTAGCCCCCGTACACACGGTCGGAAATTCCGACAGAAAATGTCCGATCGGACCATGTTGTCGGAAAATCCGCCCGTGTGTGGGCTCCATCAGACTCTTTCCTGCTCTCAAATTTTCCGACAACAAAATCCAATCAGACTTTTTCCGATCGTGTGTAGAGAAGTGCCACGCAGGCTCAGATCAAATTATGAGACCAAAGCTATTGGCTACTAGCCTCTACATAGTTCCGTCGTACGCAACGAACGTCACCACGTTCAGAATGATCGAACTTTCTGACGGATTTTGTGGTCGGAATTTCTGACCGTGTGTACGGGGGCTTATGGTCTAATGAGTCATCCTTTATCCCAATATGTGTATATTGATTGGTTTGTGCAAAAGTTATAGGGTCTACAAATGATGGGAAATTTTTATGGATTTTTTTTTTAACTAGCAATGGCACCGATCAGCGATTTTTAGCGGGACAGCGACACTTTTGACACTTTTTTGGGGACCAGTGACACTAATCAGTGCTAAAAAATATGTACTGTCACTGTACTAATAACACTGGCAGGAAAGGGGTTAACACCAGAGGCGATCAAAGGGTTAAGTGTGTCCCTAGGGGCTGCTTACCAACTGCGTGGGGATTGCTGTGACTGGGAGAACACAGAGATCTGTGATCCTGCCTAGCAGGAACACAATATCTCTATGTTGTCCCCTGTCAGAACGGAGATCTGCCTTGTTTACATAGGCAGGTCGCTGTTCTGCCTCTCTGGGGAATGATTGCGGGTGGCAGGCAGACATCTCATCTGCCAGAAGGTGGCAGGCAGACATCGCATCCGCCAGACCCTTGATTGGCTCCCCCTCTGTCCAATCAGCATGCGCGCCCTCAGTGGCTACTGCACGAAGCGACGTACGGGTGCGTCGTTTCACACAGCCAGGCTGCCTTGCCACAGTAAATATTGTATAGCCATCATTTAGTACAGCAGAAGATTTCTGGTCATTAACAGTGTTCTTCATACTATAACACACAATAAATGTTAAAATTTCCAGCATAATAACCATTGAAGTGCATGTAGAGCAAAAAAAAACTTACATAGTTGGTAAGGTTGAATAAAGAAGACACAAGTCCATCTAGTTCAACCTTTGACTGTATCTTTTTTAACTTTTGGATAGGGGAAAGGTCAAAGTACCTGCCAGTTTATGTTTTGCTGTCTGTGTTATGTTCTGTAGATTTACCCAAATTTTTTATCCCAGCGACACTAATAGAAGTGAGAAGATATCCCCTCTCTGACAGTTGTTTTTCTGATGACAATTAAAAAATGTTGTACTTCTCATCAATTTTCCGCTTGGTAGCAATAGTTAGCAGAACAAGGAGAGGGGTGAAACTACTCATCTCAGACAGAAATAGCAATAACAACTTGACAAGGTTTCCAATCCTCCCCTACTCAAAAAATGTGGCTATAGATACTCTTTAAAATATAGCTTTACATTGGGGTTGTAGTGTTATAATTTTGTCCAGCTTTTTTCATATTTTTTTAGCTACCTTTATCCTCATTGGAGAGACTTTCCCTTACGGTTGGATAGGATGGAAGAGAAACTATCCCTAATAGGGTCACGAGCAGAAATAGCTTTTATGCAAATTTTGCAAATGAGAAATAAAAGCTGCTTACCGCAATGGTAACAAAGGGAAAAACTGTTTTGAAGTGTTTTCAACATATTTAGTCTGTGCAAAACATTGTTTTAATAGGTCCTAGGGATAATTTCAATCAAATGGTACAAAATTAAGCCTGACATGAATACAACACTGAATAAATAAAATATAAAATTAAAAGAAAACAATCTGATTTTGCTGGAGGTATAATTATCCACAGTGCAGATAACTTAAAAACTGCATCAGCTTCCACTTTAAATTTTCATTATCTTTAGTACATTTTAATTTCCTTTCGTAAATGGAGGAGCTTTCTGCCAAATTAAGGTCACACTGGTACAGCTTGCTTGTAAATCTATGAGCTTTAAGCTAAATCAACACAATGGACTTGGAATGTAAATGGCAAAAATGTAGCCATGGTCCTCAAGAACAAACTTGTCTTTCAGAAAGTATCCCTCCCCAATGAACTCTCCAGTCAAAGTAACACTAAATTCAGTGAGATATTTTAGTTCCATTAAAGGGTCTTTTGTTCAAAAACAAAAAGCTAATTCAGTATGATCCTAGATCCTAGAATAGTTACTATAGTAATTGAGCTTAGGAAATTACTTTTGTGATTTTTACTGCATCTGGGTTGCCTATAACAACCTTTTCCTAGATATCTTTAAGGATTACAGGGAGGATCTGATTTATTTTTATGGGGAACTGTCACGTACCTTGGTTGGATGTGAGGTGACAGGAGGGCTTCCCTTGCAGCTCTTGTTCGAGCAAATGTGGTGACAGAGGTACACGGCTCCAAGAAGCACAGGTGCCAGTATTTTGGTAGCAGACGATTGCCATGGACAGAGATGTAGTCAAGATGAGCCAGGATCATACACGCTGAGGCAGCAGCATGGACAGGAAGCAGGCAGAGCAAGGTCCAGTAGTAGGCCAAGGTCAGTACCAGGGAAGCAGGTAAAGAATAGTCAGAGGCAAGCCGAGGTTGGTATCCAGAATCCACAGAGCAAGGTCAGGAACAAGCCGGATCAGCAACAGAAGATCAGTCAGCGAAGGCAGGAACACAAGAACACAAGTCACGGAAAAGCTGAAGAACATCCAGTTATTAGCACACTTCAGGGTTTCCTTTAAATAGACAACTTGGTGCCTATGCACGTGGATGCACTTATGTGTCAGTGCACACTGGATATTAGCTCAAGTTTGTCTGTGTACTGGTACATGTGCATGAGCATTAGCTGCACAGGAATTAGCATGAGCTGCATGGGAATTAGCATGAGCTCCACATGAATGAGCATTAGCTGTAGTATTAACATTAGTATTAGCTCTGCGAGTATTGGTCCTCTAGTAATTTTCTCCAGTTTTCATTAGTTTGATCTTGCTCTACATTTTTTCACCTCATCTATAAAGATGTCAGCAACAAAACTGCCAGGGTATGGAATTTGACTATGGTGCAGTCTGACCTAGAAACCATCAGATTTATACCTGTGTATAAAGATGTCATATTTTAATGTGAATATTTTTAGCTTAAACAAACCTATGCTGATCCTAAAGTCAGTCATTTCCGACTTACATGCAGTAGTAGACACCTTGAGATTTTTGCATATGCCTCTATAGCGTGCTTTTAACCCACTTGCAATTTTTCAAATCTTAAAAATCAATTCAAGGGGTCAAATGTGATAAGTGTTTACTGTTTGTTGTTTTTTAAACCAGGTATATAGCTCTGAAATGTGCAGCTTATTAAAGCACTATAGAACAGAAGCAGGGGTAGATAGGGTAACTCCAGCCAAGATGAAAAAATGTATTGTGGTATAAGGCCCCTTTTACACGAGCAAACCGATCGAGTCCACTTGTCAATTTTGTTAGGCGAACCTGATCAGACTCTTCATTGCCCTCAATGGAGCATGTGTCCAATGACATCAGCCGACATCCAATCTAATCCTGTCGGCTAAAAACAGACGGATGGGGGATCTGTTCCCCATTTGTCTAGTCGATTGGATCAGATGACAGTCGGATAGAAATGTCTCCATCTGACCTCCTCCACCTGCTCAGCGGAGATCAACGGACAGATTCCCCACTGAGCAGGCAGATCTGCTGCCAGAGTTCGCCCCATGTGAAAGGGGCCTAAGTGTGTTCTGGAACATCTTTCCACAGGTGCAGCAGACACTCCAAAATATAATTATAGTATTGGGAAATAAACTGCAGTGCACATAACCAACAGATCATACACTACCTAAAGCCCCTAAGAAGGGGGAACCCCAATCTCCCAAAATGCGTTGTAAGAGTTTTATGTCATACACTAATAAAGTGATAATTTTTCTTCAGCTGGCTGGAGTTTTCAAAACTGTCTAATAATTGTGCTCCACACCTACCTCCATGCTTGAATAGACCAATTCTGAGGAACCCCCATTAGTCAAGCCACCACTGATAAGGTCTAGCGCTACCTCAGCAGTGGGAAAAGAAGATTGTTGTAGAGAGACTCCCACATTCACACAACATACTTCCAAAGACATGGGTTTTCTGCTGCAGATAATAGAGGATTATAAAAATGACAAACGATAAGCTTAGTGGGTTAAGGGTTAGCACTTCTGTCTTGCAGCAATGGGGTCCCTGGTCCAAATCCTGTTCAGGGCACTATATGAATGAAGTTTGTATGTTCTCCTTGTGCTTGAATGGGTTTCCTCCCTCACTCCAAAGATCTACTGGTAGGTTATTTGAAACCTAGTCTAAATTGGTCCTAGTATTTGTGTGAGATAGAGACCTTAGATTGTGATAGATGGTACTGAGGTCAGGCGCTACCTGTATTATGAGTAGGAGAGACCTTAGATTGTAAGCTCCTTGAGGGCAGGGGCCCATCTGAATGTACATTAAGAACCCTCTAGTGTGCTAAAAGTGGTAGCGGTTAGGTTTTTGTCAGTATGGGCAAATTTCAGGCTTGGCTGGCAGCCAAGCCTGTCTGTATGTTTGCTCTGGGTTGGGAGTGACTCAGGTAGAGCAGGGTGACTCACAGGCAGCATCACTGAGACCTTCCACTTCTTTCCAGAACATTCTGGAATCTTCTGGAAAGGAAGGAGGAGTGGAGAGGTGGAGCTGCCTGGAGTGTTCTGAGGAACCCTGACCAATCCCCAATCTGGATTGGCCTCCATAAATACTCAAGGTCAGCCCAGCTGGGAGAGGAGTAGTTTGGGTGGATGCTGGAGATGGAGTGCTAGGCTGTCGTGGCCTTTAATGGAGCTCCCCAGTCTAGGGGGGTGACCTTGGGCCTGGGCTCGGGTGTGGACAGGACCCTCTCAATACACAAGGAGGTCTTCTGTACAGGTGGCACGGGGAGCAAGGAGAGGACAGCAGGAAAGCACTGCCAGGCAAATCTCCAGGAGGAACTACAAGTTCAGCCAGGAGGGCTAGTGAATGACACACAGTCAGGAAGGACTAGGGAGGCACGCCTGAGAGGACTGCAGTCTGGGATGGGTGCAGAGGCAGTGAAGTGGGCTGTGGTGACATGGGCAGTGGAGAGAGGTAGCTGCAGCTAGGAGGGCTTGCAGGGCCTGAAGAGGTGGTGCTGGGATCAGTAGCCACGTGGACAGCCAGCCATGGGGACTACCTATATTTTTGCTATACCACAGGGGCCTGAGGTCCCTGCCTGCAAAGGGCATTTACTTTGAGCCTGGCTGAGCTGGTTTCAGCCCTGCATATGAGTGCTAGCAGGTCCTGGAGAGTGAGATAAAGAGCCAAGTGAAGTGCTGGAGAGAGAAATCAAGAGTTGACTAATCTAATGAGCCGAACAACAACAACTGGGCTTTAAGAGGCACACTAGTAGCACTTGGTCCTCCAAGGGACACATTATTACTGTATTTAACAAGTGCCAGCAAAAACATCTCTGAGAATATTTAATTGGATTTGACAACAGTGGAATATAACAAAACCATAGCAGACAACTTGGGTCCAAAGTCAGGAATAAAACTAGCAACAAAATGTGTTTGAATAACATGTAAGACACAAAATGAGTACTTATAAAAGCAAGAAGAACAATGTGTAGAACCAAACCTTTCGAGGTGTTCAGTATCACTTTCAGCTTTTTTGTTTTGTATGGTCATCTCTTTGCTGTAAATTTAAAACTATGTACCCCTAATGGTACCATTCAAAAAATGTTACTCCCTTCACACCTCTGTGAACAGTTATGCTTCTGTAAAAAGCATTGACTCTGCAACAGAAAATAACAACATAAAGGAAATGTTCACACTCACTGTATAAAACTGATGATGAACTCAGAGCAGCTGGAGCGTCTGCAAAAGATTTCTCTAAGGATATCTCTGAGCTGTCAGGAAAGAGTAAGATACGCCATACAGATATCAAAGACTTCCATCCTAAGCAACAAAACAGAATCAGGCTGTGACCTCAGCAGTGACCTGCTGCAAATGTACAAAAAAAAAGCTATTGGTAAAGATAAATTCTTGCTCTCACTGTGCTGCTTCTGTGCAACATGTGAAAATAATTTATTATGTATTATTAGTAGTTTTAAAAAAGAATTATAGGTAAAAATGACAAGATGAAATGATAAAATAACAAAACCAGCTTTTTCTGCAATATTCACCTTCAGTCCAGAGATTCCCCTCAACATCTTGTTTTTCTGTCACTCGCTGTCCTTAGTTTGATGGCCAGCATCAGTCAACCTCCGTTTTTTGCGCCCAGCTCATCATGGACCCACCCCAAAATGTGACTAGCCAAGGGAAATTCCTCTGACAAGCACCTTGTCATGTTCTATGATGTAAATTTATCAAATAATAATGTTTTCCACCAATGTAGACCCACATCAATCAAGATAAATGACACCCACAAAAAAAAAAACCTCAATGGCCCTAAAGCAACGGTGGCCACTCATCAAATGACAGCTTCCCAAGGGAAGGGGCAAGCATAGTGGTGACATAATTGTTCAAAAATGGCCATACCCATATTTGGTCCATTTTATTGCCCTAATATGGCCACATGGCCATATTTAAGCAATGATGTTATCTCCATTCCCACCCCATGTAAGTGAATGGGCCAGGTAAATTCAGTGGTTCTTAAGAATTCCAAGGGGGCAAGAACTCACTGCTACCTTAGCAACCATTGACAGCAGGAAGTTGTCATGTTCGTCTATGCCAAACGACCTAAATGTTCAGCATTCAGACAAACCAACAGTGAATGCTCAGTCCAAATTTACGTTCAGAAGGAACCCTCAACTTATCCTTACTTTACATGTATTGTTTGGTGAGTAACATTTTTTGTGTAGGTTCTGCAAATGAATGGGGCTGGGGATGAGTCATTATTTGTTATGACACTGTTGGCTGCACAGTCCACAGCATCTTAGCAGCCAGTGCTGCTGTTCGGCCATAGGCTGAACCTGCATTGAGAATGGAATGTTCAATATAGACACTCTGGCCTCAGTGCTGCCTCTCCCACCACCATGCCTTTATGCAACAAATAAATTACCTATTTTTGACAGGTACATAAATATGTCACAGAAACCAACATTTGTCTTGCGAAGGCACCACCAAGTCTGCAACACTCTTTATGAATTCCAGGAACTGTGTATTGTCTGTCCTATCTACGAATACACTAGCTAATGTCACTGCATCTGATCTCATAGTGACTGATATCAATATTACCAATCCCCTGCCAACTGTCCTAGTGACTGATGTCACTGTATATTGTTACCAACTGTCACCCTTAATAGTGTCTCAGTGTTACAACATCTAATGTTACTGTTTATAATCTGTTAGTAATCAGCAAAAGTGTGCCCCTAAAAAAAGTATGCTCCTAGAGGTATCATCCCGAGAATACCTCTAGGAGCTCACCATGTCACGAGAGATACTTTTAAAAATAAAAGTTCAACAAAGACATGGAAAACTTCAGGAGCCGCCTATCTATTTTTCCTTTCCACCTATTTAAGGCTTCTGTTTTGTTTTCATGAAATTTAAAGTACATTATAGTCATAGAGACTCCCTAAACTTCTTAATGCCTACAATGGCTGCATTTTCATAATTTTCTGATTTACAGTGGGCTTTTTAGTAATATTGCACATGACATGTGTTAGAAATTTCCTGACTTGTGGTTTCTCCTCTAACCACATTGTATTATAATACTTGACTCATTAGACAAAAGGTCTCATCAGACAAAACATTTATTCCATAACGCATACATGCAAAATACAAATTAAATATCTTACATAAAACAAATCACATTCACAAAAATTACCACAATCAGCAACCTGCACTAATTTCATAAAACACCCCATCCATGAACAAGCAAACATTTGCTAGAATATATAGAAAAAAAATATATAAAACATCAAATTGTATAAACTAACGATCCTAAACTACTACTTTTTCTTGTAATTGAATTTTGTTTCTAAAGATTTTTTTTATGTGTATATTGGTAATGAAAAATAAGAGCTACTTACACTTTATCAATATATATATATTATATTGGATGACCAGCTCATTCCGTTACCACCAGTCATCTGGAGGTCCTGGGATCAACAAGCGGACAGTATCATAATTTCACTAAATATTGTTTTTAGATTATATTCAGATCATATTTAGTCTTGTCTTTGATATATATTTCTTTAATTATTATGTAAAGATTTTGTACAATAAATTAACATTTTTATAAAATTCCTTTTTTTTCTCTATTGTTGCCTGTAAAATCCCACCCATTAGAGTTTTTTTTTAATCTGTATTCTTCAGACGGGATGATGGCAACTACATGCCAATTGATATGAGCTCAAATTTTTTCTTTTATCAAAAGAAAGTAAACTATTGAGTCTTATTTGGACATGCTGAACTAAGACTGTCATCTAGTGTTTGAAGTCAGCAGTGCATCCAAGTTATGGGCTACATACTAGTTCTAGAGGTGCAATATTACACCTTCAGTAGCAGCTGTAACCCCCCCCCCCACACCACCACCACTACTGCACAGATCCCCACACCACCACTACTGCACTGATACCACACCCCCCCACACCACCACTGCTGCACTGATCCCCACACCACCACTCCACCCCCACACCACCACTACTGCACTGATACCCCCCCCCACACCACCACTACTGCACTGATACCCCCCACACCACCACTACTGCACTGATACCCACCCCCCCCCCACCACCACTACTGCACTGATACCCACCCCCACCCACCCCCCACACACCACTACTGCACTGATACCCCACCCCCCCCCCACCACCAGTACTGCACTGATACCCACACCACCCCACCCAACCACCACTACTGCACTGATACCCCCCCCACACCACCACTACTGCACTGATACCCCCCCCCCACACCACCACTACTGCACTGATACCCCCCCACACCACCACTACCGCACTGATACCCCCCATACCACCACTACTGCACTGATACCCACCCCCCCACACCACCACTACTGCACTGATACCCCCCCACACCACCACTACTGCACTGATGCCCCCCACACCACCACTACTGCACTGATACCCCCCACACCACCACTACTGCACTGATACCCCCCACACCACCACTACTGCACTGATACCCACCCCCCACACCACCACTACTGCACTGATCCCCCCCACACCACCACTACTGCACTGATACCCACCCCCCACACCACCACTACTGCACTGATCCCCCCCACACCACCACTACTGCACTGATACCCACCCCCCCACACCACCACTGCTGCACTGATACCTCCCCCCCACACCACCACTACTGCACTGATACCCCCCCCCCACACACCACCACTACTGCACTGATACCCCCCACACCACCACTACTGCACTGATACCCCCACCACCACTACTGCACTGATCCCCACACCACCACTACTGCACTGATACCCACCCCCCCACACCACCACTACTGCACTGATACCCCCCCACACCACCACTACTGCACTGATACCCCCCCCCCACACCACCACTACTGCACTGATACCCCCCCCACCACCACTACTTATATTGTTTCTAGATAATAGGTTATGGTTGGAGCTGCATCTGGCTCTGGATTAAAATTGTTGCCTAAAGGTGGAAATACTCTTTGACCTTGTAACCAGTGAAATAAACCTTTTTTAGTGTATTCCAGGTTATGTAATTTGCTAACAGCATTGTGTAGACACCTTGTAACCTGTATGAGAACATAAGGCACCTCCACTTCAAATCATTCCAAGCATGTTTCTCTTTCAAGCTCTCCTCTTTTCATTATAGGAAGCCCCTTATGTAATGTACAAGAAAAACCATGAGCTGTTGGAAGGAAATGATAAGTTTGAAGGATATTGTGTAGATCTGGCCTATGAAATTGCAAAACATATTGGTATCAAGTATAAAATTGCCATAGTTCCTGATGGAAAATATGGAGAAAGAGATTCAGACACAAAGATCTGCCACTAATTCCCCCCTCCCCCCACACCAATACCACAACCACTGCTGCCACTGATCCACCCCATCATGACCACTACTGCCACTGATCCCA